>CATIWJ010359399.1:0-20786 GCA_949640765.1 Croton laevigatus | reverse complement strand
TTCAAAGCCCTTGGAGTAGAGATTTAATACAAGTACTTGATCCATATATTTTTAAGTGAGTTTTAAATTTTTTTTTGTTTTTAATTTTCACTAATAAGTCAATAATCAACCTTTTTTCCAGGAAGGGAACCTTCCTTTCTTTTATTCATGACCGCCTTTCGATTCTCCAATCACCATTTCTTATCTTATAGGTTCAGAAGCTTTAGTTTTAGCCTTGATCAACAATGCTTCTTCCATTTTCAGATTCCCCTCTGACGAAAAAATCACAGTTCCTATTTCTTGTTCATGTTATGGTAACATTTACCATCACAAAACTTCCTATTTCATCAAAGGCACAGAAGATACATAATTTAACATAGACAATGACACATACCAAGGTTAACAACCTGTCAAGCAATTATGGATCAAAACAACTATGACAGCAAGGAGCTATTAGTTCCATTAAGATGTGCATGGCCAACACAAAACCAGACAAAAAATGGAGTGGTCTCTTTGTTGGTGTATATGGTGGTGACATTGGGTGATACAATTTCATCAGTTGGAAGTTCCCTGGGTGTTGATGTAGAAAGCATTCTTGAAGCCAATAAATTGTCAGATAGCAGCACAATTTATCCTTTGACATCTCTTCTAATTCCACTAACAAGTAAGAGTCGTTTGACGAATCCAGGGTTGTCTACAGATACAAACTCTGGGAACTTCTCTTGCCAAAATCCTAACGGTTCAGTTGTGGTTGGCAGAGCAGATTGTGTACCTAAAGTCAGTAAAAAGTTTCCAGCAAAAATTATTGCGCTATTAGATCTGTCTCTAACCCTTAGATAAAAGTCTGGTGAGCCGTGATGCAGTTACGTTGTATGAATTTCATTTTAATGTTAGAAAGCAACTCCTGCAACGTAATACGGTACTTTACGGCCTGCCAAATATTTCCTTAAATGGTTCTTTTCACAAAAAGTTACATCTTTTGCACGCCTAAGGCTCTGCTCATAACCTTTTATTAAAGGTTAACCCCTATAATTTTCATCAAACACTAAGCTTTTAAGCCTACTCAAACAACTAATTTTCTTTCTAATACAGAAGTGTCTTGTTTATTCCTTGTCCCCTACAAGTTACGCTGGTTCTTGAAAAAGAGAAGACACAGAATTCAGAAAGAAAAATTCTTCGAGCAAAATGGAGGACACTTGCTGCAACAAAGGCTCGCTTAATATGGTATTAGTGAAAGGGCTAAGCTATTTACTGCAGAGGAGCCGCAAAGAGCAACAGACAACTACAACCAGAGTAGATTTCTTGGTCAAGGAGAATTTGGTACAGTTTATAAGGGTATGTTACCAGATGGGAGCATAGTTGCTTTCAAAAGATCAAAAACTATTGACAGAACTCAAAACGATCAGTTTATAAATGAAGTTGTGATTCTATCTCAGATAAATCACAGAAATATTGTCAAGCTTTTAGTATGCTGTTTAGAAACTGAATTTCCATTGTTAGCATACGAGTTCATTTCGAATGGAACTCTTTTCCGTCAAGTTCATAAGGAAAATAACAGAGAATGTTTGATTTCATTGGAAGATCGGTTTAGAATTGGAAGTGAAGTAGCAGGAGCAGCAGCATGCATGCATTCTGTAGTTTCATTTCCAATCTTTCACCACGACATAAAATCTTCAAATATACTTCTTGATGAGAAGTATAGTGCAAAAGTTGCAGATTTTGGTACTTCAAGATCAATCTCGTATGACAAAACTCACATAACTACTATAGTACAAGGGACATTCGGATACTTGGATCCTGAGTACTTCTACACAAGTCAATTTACAGAGAAAAGTGATCTGTATAGCTTTGGAGTTGTGTTGATTGAGATTTTAACTGGGGAAAAGCCTATTTCTTCTACTAGAGCTGAGGATGAAAGAAATCTAGTTGAACTTTTCATTTCAATGGAAGAAGAGAATCTCCTGATCGAAATTCTGGACCCTATCGTTGCTAGAGAAGCAAGGAGAGATAATGTTCAAGGCATTGCAGAACTTGCAATGAAATGTGTAAGACCAAATGGTTAGAATAGACCTTCAATGAAACAAGTAGCAACGGAGCATGATGGAATGACGAAATCGCAAAGATGTTTAGATATAGAGGTTGAAGATGAGACTTCATTTGGAGATGAAGAAGAAAGTGAATATGAAGAAGAAACAGAAAGAATCTGAACTTTTATATAATTAATTCTTCTGCTGTCCTAATACTAGTCGATGAATTTTAGAATGTAAAGATTCAAGGTAACATTTGGTAAGCCGTCAAGCAACATACTCTCTTTGTTCACCTTATATAGTCACAACCCCTTTTTTTATTTGGCAAATGTTAAGGAAATAGTTTAACATTTATATCAAGTGAATGGAGGGAGTAAATACCAAAGCCTAAATATCGTTTTAAAGCCAGAAAACAGGAGAGTTTTCAAAGCTAGATTCATTTCCTATAGTTGCTTTTGAATGCGGATTATTTTCTAAAATTTCAATAACTATTGACATAAACATATGAAATCACCATCAATCAATAACATAAGAAGGTAAGTATACTATAGAACATATAAAAGAATCAAGATCGGGTTTTGAACAAAGGTAATTTTCCAATTTATATAATAAAGTTTCAATTTCTTCGAGTTAAGGGTGATTTTACATTGCCATTCCATTTTGTCAGTAGACAAATGGACAACAGTATTACAGCAACAAGTTAAATGTTCAGACAACAAATCAGGGATTTCATGGTACAAAGGGTTATAAACCTAGAATTTCTTGTAGTAAGAAATTTGAAACAATTTCTTCATCTTTTCTTGAACCTAACAATAAACCAAAAAAAGGTTCCATTAACCAGTGGTAAGCTAACAAGAGAAGAGGAGGAAGCGAGAGAAGAAAAGATCTTACTGCTTGGATTTTGCAGCAACACTCTGATTTTGCAACGCATCATAGTGGCCATACCCATGATAAAGGACACAGATGGGATTTTCCTTGCCATACTCTTGACCATATTCAGCTATAATTTTGAGATTACAAGCCTTTTTGTCCAGCATGTAAACTGTTATCGGCACCCTAGAATTGCCAGTTTCAATAATTGTTAGAAAATGAGATTGTTTTGATAAGCACATTGCCAATCTTTTCCGAAGTTCCAATCTCAGAAACAGATTATATGCAGACTTAGCAGAATGGCTTTCAAAGTGAAGGCAATAGGACTTCGAAATTCATAATCCAGCAGAAATAATTGCACTTGCATAAAATATGAAATCTGAAAACTGCTAAGACTAACAATTTTCTAATGTTTGAAATAGTTGACAAGGAACAACGACATACTTTAGAACATGTGAGGACATTAGCAGCTCAGGCTCACCTCCCCAAACATGTGGTTTTCTCATCTGCCCAACATATGTGTCAAAATCATCTTCAAGAAACCTGCCAAAAAGAATTTTTCACTGGAGAATGCTGAAAGGGATTTGCCAAAATGCAAAGGTAACAATCCCTAAATACATTAAATGATACTGAAAGAAAAATAAATCAAAAGCAAGGATCCTCAAAGAAACTTACCATTCAGTGTCCATGCGCCTCTTAATAAATTCATCTGCTACCTATGCAAACCATTAGACTTCTCAATAGGGAAATCAAAACACTAAAAAATGCAACAAAGAAAGGAAAAAATAAGCATACACAAATTCATTTTTTGTCCAATATGATAATTATAGGGTCTAAGCCAGCCAAAAAGTAAGGAAATTGGGATAGTGTTAATCATCCCAGAAGCATCCAACATCCAAATAAACATTCATCTGTTTCATATCAAGTTATTGGCTTGTAGAATTGAATCCAGGACTGCAAAGATCCAATACTTAGGTAACCTTTTGTAAGCCATAATGCAATGTAATCTACATTGCATTACATATTACCGAACACTGGTTTAGATTCAATTTCATGTCAATAGTTTATTGTTGGACTTTACAAATGAAAAAACATTTAGCATACTATTTCTATTTAGATGTATAACACCAAAAGGAAGTAATTGAAGGGAAAATCTAAATGTATGCATATAGATGAAAAACACAGCAGAAAGCTCAAAATAAGACTTGTCATCTGCTAACCTGTTATAAATAGCAATGATCTCATGAATACACATACACACAAAGCTCAAGGACTAAATAAAATTAAATCCAAGGAGAATTCAGCTAAATAAAGTCAAATACTTCAAAATTTTCAAGAACTGGGTTTATTTTGTACTTTTTGCCGAAGCTCATCTGCAAGTTCTTTCTCAAGACTCTCATTTGGAGATGGTTTCCCTCCTCTAAGGCAAGCTCCATGAACTACAGACCGGAACAAACATCTTCCATCTCCAGGAATCCCTGCACCAACCAAATGTAATAACACACCGATCCATTTCATCAAATTAAACTCAAGAAACCTAAAACAACAGGAAATTATTTTCAGCAGCATAGCATCTTCAAAAGGGTATTCAAATAACAAACCCACAAAACTGAAACAAAAATGGAAATGAACGGATAAATAAAATTAAAGTTGGAATGAACCTAAGCCATAATCCATATCAATTAGCAAGCTTGGTCTTACAAAAGAGTAAAACTAAAGTAACAAACGCCGTAACAATAAATCAACAAACTAAGAAAGCTAAAAAAAGAGAACAAGCAGAAGAAGAAGAAAGTATTTACGGCAAGTAAAGAATGGATAGGAAAAAAAAACATAACAAGCAAAGCATCAAATTTGGGATCAAACCCAGAAATCTGTTTGGTTTTCTTTTGAGTAAAAACACAAACTTTGACATCATCAACGTAATTAGAAAGAACATACAAATCTTTTGAAATTCGTTACCAAGCGCATTTGAGTCTGATGTGGGCATTTTTTCACACAGTTAAACAGCACCATACAATCACCAATAATAAGCAGCTATATCGCTATTCCCAATTGATTCGAATTCGATAAGACAAAAGACATATAGAAGAACAGTATTACCTGAGAATGAAATAGCTTGATTAATTGAACTTGTGGGTTGTAGTCGAAAGAATCTGAGAATCAGAATTCGATTCTTTTATGCTTTTCTTTTTCTTGATCGCTACTTAGTAGTTAAGTGATACAATTGCCATGGAAGAAATGAGTGAAGATCAACGGTTAAATAACTGTTTCGCGGTATCCTTCGCAAAAATTTATTACTATTAACTATAAAATAGGCACTTTTCACGATAAAAATCAAAAAAAGAAAAGAAAAAAAAAAACGCAAATCCTCTCTGTAATTTCTAAACTAATTTTGAAAATTAGCTCTTTCTTTCTTGTGCTTTTATAAATTTTTCTTCTATGGGTTCCAATTTTTTTTTTTTGCAGGGAGCTTTAGTTTTTTGTGAGGAGATCATATTGATCAAGGTCTGAGTTGAAATTCTTGATTTTTTTTCTTTCTTGTCTGAGTTGAAATTCTTGATTTTTTTTTCTTTCTTGCAAATAACGGATTTGGGGAAGAGTACGATTATGATGACAACAACTCAATCAAGGTTTAATTAGATGTAATTACATATATTCCATAATGATTGGTTTTTTACTGGCTTTATTCCTGAAAGATTGGAATAATTAGTGAAGATTCTTGAACCATTTTCAGTTCTTGAAAAGAAAAATTAAATGTTTTTTCAAGAATTTCTTTTTATTTTTTTTTATTTTTAACATAGATCACTTATTTCTTCATTAATCAAATATTACAATTTACAAGAAGATTCTGCGCCTGAACATTATTAATAAAGTCTACTTATAGCGCTTTAGCTAGATTATATGCAATAATATTGTATAATAATTGCTTTTCTGTATTGTTTTTTCAAGAATTCATTGCTTTTCTGTTTCCTGTATAATAATTGTCTTATATTAGCATTTTGGGTTTGAAACTTCAATTTTGATTTTTATTAAAAGCATAAAAAAAAATGGTAGGTGAAATGAATTTTAATTTCTTTATTAAGAATTTATGTATTTTTTGTTTTTTGAATATATTATAAGATTGCTTTAAAAATTAATTTAATTTCTGTTCATTCTTAATTTAAAATTTCTCAGGATCCAAACAGCAACTACCAGAATGAGTTGCAGGAGCCCGCCATTGCATACTTGCGCAATTTCTTTCATGGAAATAGCTGATAGAGCCTATATAAAAGTCCAAAATTTAAATGGAAAATCAAATTTAACAATAAAGAACATTGGAAGGATAGCCTTATTAGCTTCTCCTATAGTGTATGCATTGGAATATCAATTATTAGTAATATTTTCCTTCTTGGATAATTGGATTTTCACCTTGGAATCCATGGTCGAGACTATTTTCCCTCTATCCAAACACGCATTCGACAAGATTGATGATGTTGTCAAGTTTGTAGAAATCCTGCCCGGAAAGTTTGATGAAGCAACTAACCAGTTTCCAATAGCAATAATTCATCATTTTCCATTTCTTGATTTGGGTTTGGTTCGTGTCATTTTATACTTGAATTTCTTAGTATCTACATTGAAAGAATGGGTATCAGGAAATGTAAAGGAAAAAGAGATTTCCGTAGATATAAATTGTAATGAGGTTAATGTGTCCATGGAGGAAGTTAAGAAAGATTTACAGTCGGAAGAAAATGTGGATGAATTAATTTATCAGAAATGTAAGAAAGTCACTTACAAAGATGCGTTGCAAAAAGAAATAAGACATGGAGAAAATCAAGGCGCGAGTGGAAGTGGAAATGACAAAGGATGGACGTGCGAACGAGCAAAGGAAGAAGAGAAACGGAATAGGGAGAAAGGAGAATCAAGAAATGAGGAAGCAAAACAAGAACGAACAACGATAAGAAAAAAAGGAAAGAAAAGGACAGCCGGAAAACAGACAAGCGGTATTCATACAACGAATAATGAAAATAGGGATGGACAAAATGACAAGAACCCAGAGAACAAAAAGGATGGCATAGAGATGAAGATCGATGAAGGAAGAACGAAGGAAAAGATAGAAGAAAGTGATAAACAGACTAAAAACACAAAGGAAAGTGAGACAAATAAGGATGTTGGAGGAAGGGAAAAATGCAAAGAAAAGCAAGGAGAAAGTGGAGAAAAGGAAACTGGAAAAACAAGCAGGAGAAAGGAGAAAAATGGAAAAGAAAATGAGAGAAATTCTGATAAAATGGAGGAAAAATCTAACAAGGGTAATCTCTTTTTTGACTTATTTGATTCAACTTGGCTTGTTAAGAAGCGGAAAAAGAGATCAAAGCTCATTCTAACTTAGGCTTTTCATGTAAAAATGGTGGGAAAAAAAAGGCCTGTTGTGATAATTGTATTTTATACATATAATTGTGTAACAGAAGGAAATATGTTGATCTAACAACTCTGGACATTTTAATGGAGTTTTGCATGGTATAAAATATTGGTAGCTACATTATCTTTAAATCAGCATTTTCTTTTTATTAATCTCACCAGCAATTGCACAAAATCAAATCCGTAATTTTTTATGTCTTGAACTCAAACACTTTGTAAAAATATTATTTTATATTGCAAAAGTAGAATAATAATTACCTACATACACCTTTTGTAAGTCCCAAGTAGCAATATGAATTTTACAAAAGATATTACTAGTTAAATATGTGTTTGCGTGTGTTTTTTTTTTCTTTTCCAAAAGCTTAAAACAAATATATGTGTGTTTTTCTTGGAGGGTCATGATGAGATATTTGCAGAAATTGCCTCTAAAATACGTTATACATGGTTTCAAATTTCCGAGAAATTATAACAACATTATTTTTCTAATTTGTAAATTTCATTTAATGTACCTGAATTTTGGAGTTTTTAATATATTAGTTCTTGAATTTCAAATAATTACTTAAAAATGCCTAGATTTCACATGAATTTGCATAGAATATATTTTTAGACGAAAATACCCTCCTTCTAGTTAGACAAAAGTTTCATTTTTCATTTTGACCCTCTAACTTGACATTATTTTTCAAAATTGAACAAATTATATTTTTTACATTGATTTTTTTTAGTAAATAATAATAATAATAAAATTATAGATGAAAGTTTGAATTTTGATTAGTCCTTGCTTGTGTCAGACGAGGGCTATATATATATAAGGAGTTCAAAATGGTGAAAGACTGAAAATCTCATGTCCAATGGGATTCATTGGGCTCCATAAAATTCGGAGTCCAAGCGTTCCTCAAGTCTTTAAGAGTCCAGCAGCCCAGCTTGTAGGAGATGTTAAAGCCAAGTCAGGAGGTAGATGTCAGTAAGGCGACTTCTCCTCCTACCAAAGTAAGGGCCATGTCTTTCCCAAGATTAAATAATGGCGACCTTACCCTGTATCCAAGTGAAGGCCACCTCCTTTAGACCAGGTGTGGGACCTCCGTACTCTTTGCTGGGTCCCAAACTTAGAGGAGGCTTACAATATATGTCTTTTTAATTTTTTTTTATATTGTAATGTAAATTATATGTTTATAAATAAATAATACACTTTTAAAAAAATTTATTATTATTTAATATAACAAATACAATTAATTCAAACAAAAATAATAAATATTATATTTAATTAAAAAGGTAAATATTATATTTACTAATAAATAATTAGATTTGAATCTATAATAATAATTATAGATTTTGAAGAAGAAGAACAACAACTGCAGCAACAATAATAATAATCCAATAATTCGTTCTAATTTAAATATTTGTCTTACATAATTAAAATTTTACATTTTTAATACATTACAATTGCTTCCTTTAACAAAATTGAGTGTTGTCCCAAAAAAAGATAAATTAGCATATATAAATTTCAAACAATCTATTTGAGTACATGTCAATAAATTTTAACATTTAGGAAAATATTATTTTCAATTCTATAAATTTTTAAAAAAACTCAAAACGTACAAAATTAATTTCAAAACTATTACGAGCATTACTTAAATACCTTACATTGACCAACATCAATCCAAATTTAATTTTCTCTCTCTTTTGTTGATTGATTATATTATTTTGTAGTTTATAAAGTTTTTAATTTTTTTTTATATTTATATTATTATTATTATTATATTTTAGAATAAATTTTGTTCTTACTAAATTTATTAATAAGTAAATACGAATATTTTGTAATTTTTTTTAAAAGACATACTACATGGAGTATTTTGCGCCATAATATGTATATATATAAATTGGGATAAGTAGAATAGGTTAAATTTGAAATTAATATATGGGTGAAATTGAGTATTTCAAAAGAGTATGGCTCATTTTGCTACTTTTTTACACCGATATAGTTTAACCTAATTTTGAATAATAATAATAATAATAATTATTATTATTATTATTGTTATTATTATTGTTATTATCCAAAATAAATATTTATTATTATAGATCCAAATCTAATTTCTATTTATCTATTAGTAAATATAATATTAACATATTTATTAAATATAATATTCATTATTTCTATTTGAATTGATTATATTTAGTAATTAAAAAATAATTATTATTTTAAAAGAGTATAGTGTTAATTTTACAAGCATATGATTTGCATTACAATATAAAAAATTAAAAGTAATCTATTATTATTATTTACTAAAAAAAAAATCAATGTAAAATAATAATTTGTTCAATTTTAAAAAATAATGTCAAATTAGAATGTAACTTTTATCTAATTAGAATGAAGGGTATTTTCGTCCAAATATATATTATGTAAAAATTCATGTGAAGTCCAAATATTTTTAAGTAAGAATTTAAAATTTAAAAACTAATGTATTAAAACCTTCAAAATTCAGGTATCATAAATGAAATTTACCTTTTTTCTAATTGAAATAAAAGCAACACGAAATAGCACTGAACTTTCCAGTTAAAAAATACCTCTTTTCCCCAAAAATTTCATTACCATAATTGGGCAATAGAAGTTAACATACTACCAAAATTTTAGTTGCAAAATTTGAAAAAGAAAAAAAGGCTTATTAACATCTTATTCTAACTCGGGTAATCATCCCCTCCATTCATTCCCCATGGCCATGGCCAAATTTTTCATTTACAATAAGCGGAAAAAGTTAATGAAAATATGAACAAAAAATAAATTATCATCAGTAGTAAGTAGGAAACAAATTTATATCGATATGAAACAAGGGCAAACGCTATGATTTATCATAAATGACCACAGTCAAATTGGTAAATAAATTTTTTGTGTTTTATTCTTCCAAATCAAGCGATATTAGCAATTCCAGTGATATTGTCATTTGCTAAAAAAAGGAAAAAAAACATTCCTACTTTGTTAAAAATTGCTTAAGAAGATTGCCCATTTCAACGCTGACCCAAGTCAACCTTCCGAGATACTTAGAAGAAGTGTTGCTTGAATTGCTTACAAGCTTCATCAACAAGCTTCTTTCTTCTTACCTCCTTTATGTTCTATCTATAAAAAGACCATTTCTACATAAAACAACATACCAAGCAAAATCATCAAACAATCCATTTCTCTACAGATCATATCAAATCAACCATGTTTTCTATGTCCAATATCCCTTCAACAACCTCACTTTTCTCAACATACACAGCTTTCGCCGCATCGGCAATGCTTGTTCGGACAATACTCAATGAGGTTCAGACCATGACTGCCCAGCTAATGCCTCAAAAACTCCAAGAAAAGATAATATCTAGTCTTGGTACCCTCTTCAGGAATCCTTCCCAATTAACCCTTACAATCGAACAATATAACGGTTATGCCATTAATGAAATGTATGAAGCTTCTGAAGTCTATTTAAGCAAAAGAATCACCCCTTCTATACATCAGCTTAAAGTGACCAAAGTTCCAGGAGAAAAGAACCTTTCTGTTACTATCAGTAAAGGCCAGAAAATACCTGATTTCTTCGACGGAATCAAACTCGAATGGGAATTTATCAGCACTGAAACACAAAACACAGTTGTTGATTTTGAAAGCTTGTCACAGTCTACAGCAAAATCAGAACATAGATCAGTTATAGTTAGTTTTGACAAGAAGTACAAAGAGAAGGTACTGCAATATTACCTTCCTTATGTGTTAGAAAAATCAGAAGCCATTAACGAAGAAAACAAAGTAGTTAAGCTACATTCACTTGGGTACGGTGGTGGATCAGTAAATCTTGACCATCCATCAACTTTTGATACATTAGCAATGGATCCAATCCTGAAGCAGGAACTGCTTGATGACTTGGATAGATTTGTTAAGCGAAAGGATTTCTATCGAAGCATCGGGAAGCCATGGAAACGTGGCTACTTGTTGTATGGACCTCCCGGTACAGGCAAGTCAAGCTTGATTGCAGCTATGGCTAATTACCTGAAATTTGATATTTATGATTTGGAACTTGCAAGTTTGAAAGGGAATTCTGACCTGAGAAGATTGTTACTCCAAACTGCAAATCGATCAATTCTTGTAATTGAAGATATTGATTGTAGCATCGATTTAGAGAACAGATCACACAGCAGGAATGACAATAATGACAATCAGGTGAGCTTATTCTAGATCCTTGTTTTTTACAAAAACAAAATTTTGCTACGATTTAGGTATTGATTGAATAAGTCTTAATGCAATGTAACTATAAAAATTACCAATTCAAAGAGTATTTTCTCTTTCTCGAGCTCTTGAATCCATTTACCTAAAAGAACAAAATAAATGGTTACTCAATAAATAGTAAAGTTTAGTGCTTTAACTGGTCAAAACGTTAAATGATACTGAAAAAGCTAGTGACCAACAAAACAAAGCATTATATATGAAATGATACTAATTTGTTTACTTCTTATGTTGGTTGTAGCTGACACTATCAGGATTGCTAAATTTCATTGATGGGTTATGGTCAAGCTGTGGAGATGAGAGGATAATTATATTCACTACCAACTACAAAGACAAACTAGATCCTGCATTGCTAAGGCCAGGCAGAATGGATATGCATATAAACATGTCTTATTGTGCTGCTAGTGGATTCAAGTCTCTTGCTTCTAACTACCTCAAACTCAAGAATCACTTTCTTTTTCCAGAGATAGAAAAGCTAATAGAGAAAGAAGTGGAAGTTACCCCAGCTGAAGTTGCAGAAGAGCTCATGAAAGGTGATGATGCTGACACCGTTCTGAAAGGACTGGCTAGATTTCTGCAAAATAAGAAGGAAACTAAATGCAAAGAATCAGAAACCCATGTTGAAGAAGATAAAGCAAATAAAGATGACAATGGGAATGAAAAGGAAACCCAGAAAGTGGAGAAAATAAGTAAAAGTAAGAAGAAGAATAAGAAGGCTAGAAGAGGGAAAATAAGTGAGTGAAATTTTAAATCTACCGTCTTTGTTGCTTTAAATTTCCCATTTTCATCAGTAGATATAAAAAATAATCAGCTCTGTAATTGGTTTTCACAAAAAAAAAAAAAAGATATCTGTAATTGGTTTCTTCTACTTCAATGTATGATTTTCTGATATTTGAATAAAATGCAGTTGTTTCATCATGAAGATTAATCTACTAATGCTTCAATTACAATGGCATAAAATGGTACATGTATTTCTACCCAGAAGAGGAAAAAGCAAGGGACAAAAAATTTAAAGAAAATCCATAGCTTACATGGGCCTGTACATTTTCTTCTCTACGAAGACAAAATTAGATAATGCCCATGAGAACAGGACAAAAGGGAAGAAAGAGAAGGAAGAAGATACAGCAGAAAATTTACAAGACCAAGTGTTTCTTTCAACATTGGTAAACTGAATAGTTTTTGCTCTTCCAAAAAAAGCTTAAAGCTTTTCCCATCTTCCTTCTGGAGACTGATTTACATAGAGGCTTTGAAGATTCCTGATTAGGGATGGGCTTTGAACTATTTTCATCCCGGGGCAACCGGACCACGTCAGGCTGTGGTTGAGGTTGATCCCGTTGCCGTTGTTCCCGGAAGAGCATCAGAAGTTTCTGCGCTTTCTCTCTCCCTCTTGTCGTCCCGTTCACAGAAATTGAGACCAACGCCGGTATGACCCCTTCTTGTAGAACCATTTGACTGCACTTTTCGCTCCCGTTGCACAAAATGTAAAGGCATGAAGCAGCTTGCTCCTGCTCAATAGGTTCACCCGTCTCTAATACTGTTGCTAGCGTGCTGATCAGACCAGGAGCAGCAACCATTTTATCTTTTCCTGATTTATTTGTTGCTAAATTTATCAACACTGCTATGGATTTTTCAGTCCAAGCATTATCACCTGGGGCTGCAAGAAGCGATTGGAGGCCCCCGATGATGCCAGCTGAAAGGAGGTTCATAACATTGGACGCCTGAGAAGAGAGATTATAGAGCGCATGGAGAGCATCCATCTTGCAGAGGGCTTCATCTTCACCTTGAAGGATTTGAATTAAAAAGGGAACAGCGTGGCTTGAGCCAATTATGGACTTTGCTTCTTCAAGGCAGGAAAGATTCAAATAGAGGGCTGTTGCTGATCCATGAGAATAAGAGTTTGAGGTCATCATCTCAAGCAACGGCATAACACCAGCAGCCAACATCATTTCCTTGTTTCTGAATTATAAAAAGAATTAAATAATTATATTCAATGTCAAAGTCGGCTAGCATCTAGTAGTTCTGCTATTATTTAGCAAGAAGCCTAAAAATTATATCGATAAAACGTTGGATTATAATAAATACTTGGTCATCTAGTTGAAGATAAGTAGTTGTTCAATAATTTCTACTTTACTCGACCACAAGCAAAGTTCAGAAGCTTCACTAACCTGTTATTGTTTACAGCAAGGTTAAAGAGAGCCATGGCTCCTATTTCCTGAGCTGTTGCATCCCCTGCATGGACAGCTGACGCTAGAAATCGCAACAATGCTTCCACAAACCCATTAGCCCCCATACAAATCCTAGCTTCCTCGTCATCTTTCAGCAAAATCCTAATTTTTTCTACTACCTTGCACTTTTTCTGCAGATCTCGTTCATCATTCAAGATGTTCAAAAAGTTCTGACACCCTTGCAAAATATCATGCTCAACGTCTTCTTCCTCTGGCATTTCTTCCTGCTCTGAATTCAAATTTTCCATTTCAGGTTGTTCAGCCTCCTCAATGGTACCACTCTCCTCTAAAGGTACTACCTTCATCCCTTTCAATTTTCCAGAGCTTAAGCTATTCACTGATCTTGAGTTTGCAGACTCAGACTGAGACAAAGCCAGTCTAAAATAGTTGAGGTCAAGAGACTCCGGTGGACCATCAGGGACTGGAACTCCATTCTGTTCACACCAACTGGCAACAAGACCCTTGACACAAAAATTAGGAGTTAAACAAAGATGAGAAAGCTTCTGCTGAGTCTTTGGGCACGTATCATGCCCATCAGAGAACCATTTCTCAATGCAGATCCTCTCATAAGTTTGTCCAGAAGCAATTATGACCGGATCATACATTAACTGCAGTGCTATTGGGCATCTTAATTCTTCTGGTGGGGCAGCCAACTGCCCAGATCTCCTAATGTTTGACTTAAAATTAAAAGAACTAAGCTTTGATAATTGCCTCTCAAAGGCATGACCATCACCGGCATACTCAAAAGAACCCTGCACAGTGGGCGAACAAGGGGCAGAACCCTGTGAATCATTATCATCCGTGAGTTCACTTCTAAATAATTTTGAGTATTTCCTCATCAGATGTAAGAGATATGCAACAATAGATTCTTTTCGCTTGTCTCCCTCAACCCGAGCTCTATCTATAAGTTTCTTAAGAGCCCTTCGCTCAGTGAGAGCTGATCTAGAAGACGTAATACCAAGTCTAGTGGCAGCCTGGTGAAAAGATTCAAGCTCATTATTGTCATTACAGTTGTCGAATTTTCTCCCCTGCTGAAGTAACGAAATTATGTCATCGCCTGCTTGCTTCTCTGTAGGATCAAATGAGAACACAATACCCTCCAATTCATTGACAATCTCCAAAATCTGAAAAGAATTAAAATAATGAAACTGATCGACAGAACTTCCACGTGGTACATATATATATATCATATGTGAAAGAAACCAGAAAACAAGCCACAACAAACAAACCATAAATTTAAGAGAACTTTAAAACACGCACACCTAAAATTATATAAAGTAGATAATTCTAGCAAGCCTTATATTAAAAGAAATATTCTAGCAAAATTGCCTAAAAGGTCTATAAAAAAAATATATTCAAGATTCTGTACTCTGTTAGATGTAACTTAATGGTGGTGCTAACATAATTTCACATAGGGCAGTACAATTAAATCTTCTTGAGATAAAAAAAAATTGTATTACCTGACATCCAATTGACTGTGGAACAATATCTTCAACACGCCTAAGACTATCTACAAGAGCAGATCTTGCCTTCTCAAATTTTAAAACAACAGCATCCCCAGTAATAGCCTGTATTATGAATGCTGCTATATTAGCAACACACTATGACAGATTGTAAAATAACACAACAGCAGAAATAGATGCAAAATAATACAGGAGGAGAAATGGGAACATACTAAGTAAAGCTTGCTACATTCTGAGCAGTGCTGAAGAATATTCTTGGCTTTTTCGAGTGCAATATGCAATGAACATAATGCTTGAATTCCCGATTTGCTTCTAGGTCTGGCTGCTTCCAAAGAAGGAAAAATTGACAGGATTTTACAATAAATTGCAGAGAGTGCCTTGTACATTTCTCCATGTAGCTGTACAAACATTGAAATCAAATTACACTTTGAGTGAAGCCTTAGTAAATCGTTTACCATTTGCACATACACAATTATGGAAAAATAGAATAAGAATCATAACCCAGAAACGGTAGATAATATAGTCATATCAAAAGACAAGCCATAAGTGTAAGCATGTGAAACTTTAGGTCTCTCAACCAAACCCACCAAATCCAATATACCAATCTACCTGACCAACACATGTATAATGCCACAAAACATCAAGCAATTCGAAGACTCAAAAATGTGAAAAACAAATTTCTTTATGCTAGCAGGGATGGCCTACAGAATTTCACAGACCAAAATAAAACCTAATCCCAAATAGGTAATTCTAAAAAAAAAGGGGGGCTTTTTTTCCCTTTTAAAAAGAAAAAATTCAACCACATATTGGAATTCATACCTTAGGATCACCTGCTGCAAATAGGCTTTCTTCAACCTCAGCAACATCCATAATCCACATTCAATGGAGAAAATTAAGTCGAAATCCTACAATAACTGAAATACCAAAAAAGAAGAATCAAATTAAATTAGCTAAAAGCAACCCAAATACAAAGAATCCTTTTGACAAAAAAAAAAACAGAAAACAACATCAACATAAACATCGCACTATTGAAACCTAACTCATATTCGAATAAAAACCATCATTTGACATTTTGACTATGATATTTTATCAACGCTGGTGAATCCAAAAAGAAAAAGGGAATAATTTTCACAAACAAGGATAAATGAATTGAATGAAAAAACATTTAAAAAAAACTGATTTAGACATTTCATCAAACATCTATAAGCTTAAAAGATTCTTCAAAAAATCAGCATCAAATGGGGATATTTTCTAATCGAAAATGACCTACATAGCTAAGATCTTTTACCTAGAGAAGACCATCCTGATAAAACCACCGTCACCAGTTGATACTCTATAAACCAAAAAAACTAAAATTAAAAGAAGCCTAAATAATTCCCCACAATTCTAACAACGAAAACAGCAACAGCAAAGAACACCGCATAAATTTGCTTTCAAAAACTAAAGTTTTCCCACGAACCAAAAAGAAAATTAAAAAACCTTCCAATTATAATATACCCAAATAACAAACTAACAAAACCCACTAAAAAAAGCTATGGGTTTTCGCCAAAAACACCTACCGATAGAATCGGAGATAGCCAGGGAGGCTTCATTCAAGAGCATTGAGAAAAAAACACTAATAAGTAGTAACTAGTAACATGTTCCGATGATCCGTACAATCCAATCCCATTCAAGGTTAGGTTATTTTACAAGTACCCAACAATCGATTCCTTGCCAAGATTGCGAATTTGTCGCCGATTTCTAAAGAGAGAATAAGAACAAGAAGAGAGCAAAAATAAAAAATATACAAGCAGGAAATGGGGAATATTTTGGGGGTGAAATATAGTATTTAAAAAGAGGGAATAAAATAAATAGTAAGTAACAATTTCAGGGTTTAAATTGAGAAATAATAGTTTAATGTTGGGATAAAAATATAAATAATTAAAACTAAGGATTTTGAAAATTATTTGTGGGGGATTTTGGAATTTTCGCCGCTTATTGTGTCTCCCCGGTTCACCGGCCGACAGTTGCCGACCTCCTTGTTTGTCGGTTAGCAGACCTGTCATAAATGCAATGAAATTACAATATTGTCCTTTCTTTCATATGAAAATTTAATGCGAGTATTGTGTGTCCTTCAGCTAAGGAGTATAGTTGCATGTACTTTTGTTTTTAAGCCCCCAAATTGTAGGCAAAAACCGTTTGGCTTTAGACTGTATGGCTTAAAGTAGTTAGAGGTTGCTTAAAATAAGTGTCTTATTTTATATTTTTCTACTATTAAAAAAATAATTAATATACTATAATTATAATAATTTATATAATAAATTAACTACTTTACTCTTATAAGAAAATAGAATAAATATCAAAAATTATAAAATATAATTAATATGGAGTGTACCAATGGAATAAAAAAGTGATTTACTTATTTGCTAAAATGTATAATAACTAATTTTGAGGAAAAAAAGAAGTGTGAGCCATTTATTTTAAAAAGAAAGAAGGAATAACTTACTCCTCATTAGTCTATAAATAAGTGTCTCACTTATAAATTATTAAAATACAGTCATTAATTTATCTAAACAGCAGTACAATATTATAAGGAAAAAAACATATTAAATAATTTTAACTACCTTATCATCGTGAATGGCAAAGGTAAAAATGAAAATATCCAATAACATGGTAATTAGAACCAAAGTTATTTTTTTAAGTATTTGTAAGTAATTTTTATGTAGTTTTTAATTGTTTAAGAATTAATTTGTAATTTTTATTTATCTTTTAACGGTTTGTAACTACTCAAACATTTAAACATGACCTAAAACAATTAATTTTGTATAAACACAAAGATTAGTGCTTTTTGTCGTCGTTTAATTTTTAATGCATTAAATTAGGATTTTTTGTTTATGGAGTTTGTAATTAATGCTGAAGGCCTTCAATCATGAAAATGCGAAGGAAAGTGGTAATATGGATATTTTTAGAGTTAAGGTCATGTTCAAACTTTTTACCATTAACGGCTCTTTTTGCTTCCCCTTTGGAAATAATTAGGAAAATCATATTTTAAAAAAAAAAAAACATACGTTACTGTTGTTTTGATATTAAAAAAAAACAATAATAAAATGGCCTTTACGTGTTTTGAATATTAAGACTCCGTATGGTATAATCTTAATTGGACTTCTCATATTGTAGAAAGTTAAAACTTCCGAGCTGAATTTTTCTCAAATTACAAAAGGTGTCATGTAAACATATAATGTCAATTATTTTTAATCAAAATATTAATCTTGAATGAAATTTTGTCAGAAAAAAAATTAAAAATTTATAATATTTTATTTTATTTTTAAAAGTATAGAAAGAAATAATTTTATTTGCAGAAATAGCAATGTATGTACAATAGATATTATAAACATCAATTTATCACTTACAGAAGTTTTAAGCAACTCTTATAGATTTTTCTACTAAGAATAAATATACTTATTAACATTTTATATTGTCGCAACTCAACCAAGAGCCGTGATCGGCGTGCAGCTAGACCAGAGTCTGACCGCACAAACATGTAAAACGATTCATCTAACTATCTTCGTCAATTAATTAGATCCAATTTCACTGGCCTAAAGTAGTTAGGCGTTCTAACATGTATATTATATCAAATTTCAATCAATATCCGATGTAAAATCTTACATATATTGCATCTAAATGATATTGATTTAAAAAAAAAAATTATTGACAAAAGTGTATATTTTAAATTTTCATAAAATTTTAATCAATTATTTTTTATATTTTAAATTATTATTGACCAAAGTTAATTACCCTATTTGCCAAGTTCCAAAATGAAAATTAGATTGAAATGGAACGAATAAAACTTTATGTAATAATTATAATAAATTATCATATAAATCTAAACAGAAAATAGGCAGTTATTAGAGATTTTTATTTGAAAAAATATGTCTTTTTTTTTTTTTTTTCATCCTCTTAGCCTTGATCTTGGGCTTTTACCAACATCTCCATCACACTAAAAGTAAAAGGAGCTATGAATGAATTATATATATCAGAGTATAACAGTAAGTGACACATACAATCTATAAGAAGTGCATATATATATAGTATAAATAATGATAATATAATATAGTATTACAAACAATTATGGATTCCTTAATTAGTTTTGGCTGCCACGAGAAAAACATTAATTACGATTTCAGATTTTCTAGTTGTTAATTAGTACTACCTCCGTTTTTCTCATATCTTTACATTCACTATTTTATCAATATCAATACAAACTCACTTTTCACCAATACCAATACAGAAATAATAATAAACAATAATAACTCTTTAAAAAATTTACTTTTTCACCAATACCAATAAAAAAATAAACAATTACAAAACTTACTATAAATAAAAATGTAAACAACTCAAAAAAACGAAAATGTAAACATATCATAAAAACGGAAATAGTAGTATACAAAAATCAAATGGAGTATGAGAATTGTTCTAACGTCGGATGGTTTAGTTTTTTATTTTTTTTTTATTGGTCATCCAAATAAATGCGTGTTATATTTTTCAGAAAACTTTGAAAAAAATATATTCTCTGCATTTTCTTCATATTTTTTTTAAGGAAATACAATCTTCATTAAAATATATATATATATATAAATCAAAGATGAAAGTAAATTCTTCTAATATTATATATGTAAGATATCACATCGGATATTGATTAAAATATACAAATATGATTAAATAAATTTTATCTAACAAGAAGATAAAATCTCAAATTAACATGCTTACTAATCCATCTAATACGAACTTAAATGGCTTTACAATTAACAAATGATCAAACCAAAATAAAAAAGAGAGTCTATAGTACAATAGCACAAAGAAAGTAGTGATCAAACATTAATAATTTGTAAAACACATTCATAGTCCTATTGCAAACATATTCATAGTAAGCTACTATCTCTGTATTTTATTATTCTTTAAATTTATTTTTTATTAATACTAATACAAATTAACTTTTCATCAATACTGAAATAGAAATAATAATAAATAATTACTAATTTTTTAAAAATATATTTTTTTATCAATATCAATAAAAAAATAATAATAAATAATTATAAAATTTATTATAAATAAAAATATAAAAAATAAAAAAATACAAAAAAAAAATAAAAAATCATAAAATACAAAAATAGTAATACCCAAGTTTTGAAAAATTAAAATATTTCTTCGTACTAACTCAAAAACTGAACAACCTAAATTTAAATTTTAAAATATTCAGTTTAATTCATTTACAACTATGGTCCACAAAACATCTTATATATAAAAAAAAAATAATAATTTTTTACAATTTGAAAATGAAATAAATGGCACAAGAGGAGAATATTCCGAGGGCAATTTGGTAATTAAGAAAAAAAACTTGAATGGCAGCGGATGTCTCCACAGAGGAGTACTGAGGGAGGAATCCCCTATTCTGTTTTGATTATAATAATGTGGGTCCATTCATAATCCACGTGGTAGTGTTTTTTACCACCAATTATAATTACTCTTCACCTCAGATCCTTAATCTGCGGATTTTTTTGTATGGTTTCCCTCCTTAATCAACGGTGAAAGATAAAAATATCTCGCC
>CATIWJ010359314.1:0-18180 GCA_949640765.1 Croton laevigatus | reverse complement strand
TAAGAAAATAAGTCAAATAATTTATTTCTATAACGGTATACCAATTTTCATAATAGCTTTTAGCACAAATATGGTAATTTTAACCAAATAAATTACTTAATTTCAGCACAATTAGTGAAAAATAAATAATTACTTAATTACTCCAATCTTTATAAATTTCATTAAAATATATTTTCCTTTAATTCTATTCAATAAATTCAAGTCAAAAATCAACTTTTACCTTTAATTCTAGGGTTTATTTTTTTTTTAAAATCTTATTATCTTTCCTTAATTGTAGATTTGATGAATTAATTTTTTTTTTCATAATCCACTTACCTTTTTAAATATTTTTTATTTTAAAATTAATATAAAAATCCACTTACCTTTTTTTTTTCGTGAATTTTATATAGGAAGTTCTGAAAATTAAAAGATTTTTAATTAATATTCATATGAGTTTTTCTATTTAATGAAGATATTTTTAATTTTAAAAATCAACTTACTTTTTTTTTTATGAATGCATTTATTAGATTAAAATCTGATAATTAATTGTTATTAACTTTTCTAATAAGAGCTGTATTAATTAAACTAAAAGTCAAACTACTTATTTAACAATTTTCATGTTATTACTCTTTTTAAGATTTTTGATTTTGTTTTTTATATATAATAGATATTTCAAGTGATATGTAATTTAAATTTAACTTAAACAAGTTTAATTTGCGGAAAAAACTAAAAAAATCACTTGGTTAAAAAGGAAAATGGACGTTTATTTTTACCTTAGCTGGATGGCCTCAAATGCCAAAATAATAATAAGACTTGCCTTCGAAGGTCAGATTTTTTGTGGTAAAAGCACTTAAGAAAGAGAAGTCAACAAGAAGATCTAAAATGGCGCGAGCAGGAGGGATAACAAACGCTGTAAATGTAGGTATTGCCGTACAAGCTGATTGGGAGAATCGCGAATTCATCTCTAATATTTCCCTTAACGTTAGACGCCTCTTCGAATTCCTTCTTCAATTTGGTAATTTTAGTTTAATTTCTACTCACTAATTTTTTCAGTTGGGGATTTTTTTTCCCTTTCAAAATTATGATTAATGGTGACAACTTTTGCAGAGGCTACTACCAAGAGTAAGTTGGCTTCGCTCAATGAGAAGCTTGATACGCTTGAACGACGGTTGGAGCTGCTCGAAGTCCAAGTGGGTACTGCCACTGCAAACCCTTCTCTTTTTACCACCTGATTGTTCAGTGTAATTTGTTATTTCTAGTGATTTTAAGGTTTGTTTGTGTGCTGTAATGTAATGCAATGTAATGTATTGTTATTACAACAGAGGGCTTTTGATTACATTACATTTCATTCCATTATGGCTCACCAATGCAAGTCTCTCTTCTGCTCAGTTTATTCATTTTGTTTGTATTCTGCTTGTGAATTGATAGGTATACTTGATTTTGTATCCCTCTTGAAAAGTAATATATTTGAATTTTCATTCATTTTGTGCCACAAAAAAAAAAATCTGAAGTTGGTAAATAGGTGATGGGAACTAATTGCGACAAATGTTCTTTCTTGCTTACATAGTTTTGTGATGTTTATACTTTGTAGTGGCTTAGCAAGAATCAGTAATCGAAAATTGTGAGGATATGTTATGGCAAGGAAACATATTTAGAATTGTGGCCTGGGATTAAATATGATGGAAGTTTAAAAATTTCCAAGCAACGGTTTTCGTCATTTAAGGATGCGAAACATCCGTTCTAAGTTCTTTAAATAATTAGTATTTGACTTGGAATTTTATTATGCAACCATTTATTTTAGCTATGTTTGGACTTTGGATACTGTCAAATTTTCACTTATAGTTGTTTACAAACCTTATTTGTAGTAAGTACCTACTGTACAAGTCATGAGATGTTGACTACATTTCAAATGAAGTTATTAGAGGCCATAGGTCATAGCACACAGAACCTCCATTTTAATTAGTTCTTTTTCCATAGGTCATATCACACAGAACCTCCATTTTAATTAGTTCTTTGTTGATGATAGATTTTTCCAAATATCCCTAATTTTATGGGATTTTTCAGAAATCTGAAATTGGTGTTAGCTGCACCAAGAATGCAATGACTTCTAGCAAATGTGTTTTTCCTTATAGTTATTGGCTTATAGCTATATTGCTTAATTGAGCTGCTTGGCATCCTTGGATAATGTGGTAGGACTTAGTTAGGAGTGCTTGGCACAAGCAATCACCTTTTCAAATTAGTTAGTCCTTTCAAATAAATGAATTTCATCATCAACTTTGATAAATCTTAGCCTGCTGCCCTCTATTTAACAATGGATAGGGTGATTATGCATTACTCTACTTCTTATTGTACCATGAAAATAACGTTGCCGAGATGTCTGGAAAAATATAGGACTGGGCATGAATGAGGTACATTTTAGAATTATGGAAATGGGATTTCCTTTTATGGTAAGTTGAGAGAGGTTGTCCAAAATGGTTTAGCTTGAAAGTAAATGGGCTGAGCTTCAGCTTGGCAATACTCGGCTTGGCTCAGCTCGTTTACGGCCCTACATTTGGGATTTAAATTTCATAGGACCTCTTTATTGTTTTGTTAAAGATTATTTTACATGCTTTTAATGCCCCAAAATTTCATTGGCATGTTAATTTTTTCCCCTTTTGATACTCTTTTACATTAAAATTTAAAACTGCCTTCTTTCAGTCTTACATATCAAAACATTACTAAGATATTAAC
Source organism: Croton laevigatus (assembly GCA_949640765.1). Taxonomy (NCBI): domain Eukaryota; kingdom Viridiplantae; phylum Streptophyta; class Magnoliopsida; order Malpighiales; family Euphorbiaceae; genus Croton; species Croton laevigatus. The sequence continues at coordinate 15,471 of CATIWJ010359314.1, read as the reverse complement.
ATATACTAATTATGTGCTATACTAAAATCTTGTGATCCAAAAGTAAAGGTCTAACATTTCAAAATACCAACTCTATTAAAAATCGAGAGAGAGATGACATTGGCAATCATCATTGTTGACATGAACACTCTCATGAATGCCAGCCTGTTTGTGCGAGTATGTCATAAAAAAAACCAAGTAAAAGAAAAGGACAGACAAGCACATGAACTATTTCAGAGACTTTACATGCTTAGCAATAATATGTTAATGCATGTGGTATATTCTTTTTTGAAATGAAAATAAATTTGTTGATTTGAATAAGTTCCCATGAAAGAAAGCAAAAGGTCTTGTTTTCTACTGGAACAGCTTGCATGTACAATATTCAAGAATCATTATTCTCCTTGATACTTAGTTACTTAGCAAAATCAATCAATGTGAAGTCTAAGTTTTGCACTCTTGCTTGTGTTAAAACCACAAAAATTTTAACATTGTTGATAAACGGAGACTATACAGGAGTATGCAGTTTTCTTGGCTCTCAATATTTGAAGGAACTCCTATTACATATTTTGAAGACTGTCGTGATGTATTGTATATTATTGCCACAACACACCAAATTGATTCTTGTCATTTTTACCCTTAGTGATACTGGTATGAACTTGAAGGTGCAAATTTCAAATCAGAAAATGAGTTCTTTAACAGGTTTTCCTGAAAACCAGTATTGCATCCTTTAAAACTCTCTTTCAAAAGGTGGATTCTTTAATTTGAATGTCTATGGGAAAAGTAAAAACCTTGAAATAAATTGAATGAACAGTTGATCTCTCAAAGGAGCAATAGAATCACCCTCAATTTCCTCTTTTATAATTTGCTATATGTTGCATCTGTCATTTGCTTGGCTATAGTTCACCAATTAACATCTCATGAGCTCTTCTACTATCTTGGTTCTGGAGGAGCCAAGGATTGTGTGTTAATCGGTGAAGGTTCTGTCAGGGTTGTAGTGGCTGGTTGTAGGATATTCTTCTTTTCCATGACTATTGAGTAGCGATTGGAACCTCCCAAGCTGTATCCTCCTATGCTGTCTATGGACTTGAGATATTCAGATGCATTGTTTTCTATTATCAAAGCATCCTCCAGTTCTCTAACAATGTCGGCCATGGAAGGTCGATAAGCAGAAAAGGGCTCGATGCATGCCAATGCAGCCTCCACCACTCTCCACATTGCCTCTGCATGATACCCTCCCTTTATACTTGGATCCACAATTTCTTCAATCTTTGATTCCCGTATAAAAGGTTTTGCCTGCAGTCAGAAGTGTTTTTCTTTTAAATTACAATGATAAGGTTTCTGATAATAGGAATAGAACTAAAGTTAATAGGTGGGCAGCTCTATGTGTGCTATAGTATGACGTCTAGAAGAGAAGCATGCTCATTTTTAAGTAGAAGAAAGCATTACTTGACATACCCATTCAACCAAACTCCATTCGTTTCGTGGCCTGTGGACATTGAGAGGCTCCCGACCACTGACAATTTCAAGTAGAACCACCCCAAAGCTGAAGACATCACTTTTTGCCGACAGATGCTGCGTTGAATAGTACCTGAGCGATTGATAACAAATAGGATTTAGTAATAGGAATTTTTTTGGCTATAGTTTCATTTTGGGAAGCATCTGACCAATGTTGATATTGAGTGGTGCATTCTGAATTCCAGTAAATTGTGGATGGCTCACCACTTTTAGAAAGCATGTAAATTGTATAGTGCATATACTTGTGAAGAAGGTGATGTGATACAAGAGAGGATTGTAGATCTAGCAGTATGTTTTTTCCATGGTAAAGGAGTGATAGAAATGACAACATAAGATTATGAAAACTAGATTGAAGATTCAAAAAATGGAGAATTGTGGTTTGAAGTTGATGTAAATGTTATTTGGGAAAGTGAGCATTCTGGTCCTTACACATGATTTAATAGATTTTAACATTTTTAACTTTGCTGGAATAGCCTTGTTTTATCATCCTGGATCCTAGGTTATGTGTTAATTGAGTCTTTTGTTATGTCATGGTGCATTCAGCATTTAATGCCTTATGTTTGTACTTGTATTGTAGTCCAGGTCCTTGTTTGGTCAGGATAATAGAAACCATGCTTGCTCATCTTAATAATCAACTAATCAATGAGTTGAAAAGATTATTCTGGCTTCTTGGAGTTTTGAGATATGCTTACAACTCCAGGTGTGATGCTGATAGGTCTTCATTGTTGCACATATGGAATTTGAGTGTGCAATTTCGGATATTGTTAATATGATTTTCAATTTTGCTAGCTTCAATACTTTAGATATTAATTATTCTTTTATCCAATTGTTCCTAAGTATCCTACATATACACATTTTTTATTGAATCTAAACTTGAGTCCAAGAAATGTTTACTTACTCTGGATCCAAGTATCCAGCTGTTCCTCTTACTTCCAGAGAAGCACCACTATCCCCTTCCTGAGGAGCATACTTTGAGAAGCCAAAGTCTGCCACCTTTGCGTTCATGCTTTGATCTAGAAGAATGTTGCTAGACTTTACATCCCTATGTATAATGCAACGGCCAGCAAAAGTGTGAAGGTGTGTCAAACCTGAATAATGAAAAATATCCTGTAAACATTCTGGTGTTTCTATCAGCCATAAATTTATAAAGTATGTTTGGAGGAATGAGCCTAAAAAAGGCACCTCACTCATGAAAAGCATTAAGATTTTTGGCTAACTCATCTCAGAATTATTAAGCATGTTCCGGCACTAACTTGTGCTGGACTTCTGATAGCATATAGATTTTATCAGCAGTTTCACAACATCGCCTCTATGTTACTAACAAATCAAAGAGTGAACTTTATGTTACTCGTTTGAGGTACATGTTTAATATCTGCACTAGTTACTTGCCTCGAGCAGCACCAAGAGCAATGGAAAGTCTGGTTGGCCAGTCCAGAGTTTTCCTTTTTGCTGCTTCCCCTGTAACAGAATTAACTTTTAGAAAAATAATGAATGTCAAATCAAATTAATGGGTAGGGTTTTAATGACAATTACCATACAGGCGGTCTTGTAGAGAGCCATTGGACATGAATGGATAAACAAGAATTTGTTGGTCATTTTCCCAACAATAACCAAGAAGGGGCACCAGATGCTCATGACGTATTGATGAGAGGAGGTTTAGCTGTAACATATATAGACAATAGATTATCAGTAGGCATGTTTAGGTAGACTAAAATTTTTAATGTGTAGTTGCGCAGAATGAAGATCTTGAAATCTTTCTTTTATTCTCTATTCTCTATGATGAAAGTAGACAATGCAAATCCATGGGTGATGGGTCAAGAGAATGTTTACTTTGCTTGATAAAATCAGTATAGTTGTTTTGATGCAGGAATTTTATTCATTAGTCATGGCTGATTGCTAAAGTGAACATGAAAGCTTGAAATATTTGTGATCTCAGCAGGAAGTTGTTATTTTGTCTGTTGAACAATAATTTTAGAGCTAGCAAATTATAGGCATAAATTATATACACATTCTTATTATACCTCATTCTCAAATTCCCTTGTTCCCTGTGTTGAGGTAGATGACCGGACCTTAACTGCCACTTCTTGACCATCAGGTAGCCTGCCCTGGTATACTGATCCAAAGCCACCTTCACCGATCAAGGTTTTGTACTTATGGGTGGCGTTCTCTATGCATTCTAGGGTAAACATTTGAATAGTTATGGACTTCAAAGCTACATCATCCGAGCTGGGCATGGAGAAAATGGCATCTGCATTTTGCACAACACTATTGTTGAAAGATTCTTACTGCAATAGAACATATGTTGTAAAGTTTTAATTGACTAAAACGACCTAGTGACTATCATCACAAATTGAGTGAACAGTCGCTCTGTTAGTATCTTGCTATGAGTTTAAATAACTAAATGTATGCATGTGCATGTGCATTTGCATCGTAATTGTTTCTATAAACTTTGGACAGAGTCCCTTGACTGAATTATTTTCATTCTCTATGGTACATTGCAGACAAAGACAAGTCTTTATTTGCAATTTACATTCTTCTCTCTTCAAGTTTTCCTAGGCCTGTTTCCTTAAGTTTTCCAGGGATGATGTGCTGTTGATGATATCTTGACATGCTCTCCATACACATTTTAGCAAGGGGGTGTTTCTCTAAGCTGTTGCTTTTTAGAGGGTGTTTGACATTGCTCTAAAGCAGCTTTTAAATATTTTTTAACTTAAAAGCCGGTAATTTACCTGTTTTATGGGCTTTTAAGTTATTTTTTTCCAAATTTTTTATAAGTGCTTTTTAAATGTCAAAAGGAGAAAAGCACAACAATGCCAATCGCCCTTTTAAGTTATTGCTTATATACTTATTCTTAAGTAACTTGTAAGTTGAAAATAAGTTTTGAGAAGCACTCCAACAAACTGCTTTTAAATTGAACAATAACTTAAACACTCCTAACTTATCTGGAAACTAGAATACCAATTCCAGGTCATATTTGCAAGAAACGAATAGCATGCATCTAAGCTTGGAAATCTATCTGGTACTTGTTGAAATTATGATTTGTGACTGTCAACTAACAGTAAGGACTAAGGATGAATTTACTCACTTTTTGTCATGGGGTGTCGCTTTCCACCGAGTTCCCTCAAAACCCTGAGTTTATGTCTGTAGATGTAAACCAATGCGACTCCAAGTACTAATAGGAAGGATCCACATGCGACAGTGCCTATGACAATTCCTTGTATTATATGTTTTGATCTTTGTGTATTGCATGCCCCATAACTGAAATTGAATTGACAAATTTTAGATTTATTTTATTCTGGTTTCATTATTGAATACTGAACCATAATAACCATATTAAGGCACAGATTATTAGATTCATACTCTGTAGTGAGTCTTGAGCTGTTAACCCTGGAAGGATTCTCTTTGCTAAAATGAGGATTGCAGCCAAAATATCTAGAGTAATCACATGATTAGTGAATTAAACATTTCGCATTGTGGTGAAGCTCAATCTGTATAGACAATCTAGTTTGAAATAAAAGAGCCAATGTAGCAACTTACAATATTTTTAAATTTGGAAGTGAGGTCAACAAATTTGGAAGAGGTCCAGTCAGATCATTGTGGCTTAGATCCCTGATAATTGAATGTAAATCAGACTGGTAAGAGACTTGGAAATTATTGTATAGTTAGGTACATGCTAATTTCAGTAACAAAGAATATGACAATTTCTTAGTCTTAAAGTTGGCAGCCTTTTTTCTTTAAACAATAAAAGCTATAAGATGGCACATAGCTTAAGAAACAGGGAAGGGAAAATTACAGTGATGTCAAATTCGAGGATGATAGGAATTCTGGTATTCTACCAGTGAAGTGATTGTTGCTGACATTCCTACACATGAAAAACAAACAAGAAATCAGAATCTTTAGAAGGGAAAAACACAAATACAATATTGATGATTGTAAAAAATTGTAGGCTTAATTATACAGCTGTATTAGATTAGACAGCTCTGCAATACTAGCAGGAAGTGGCCCTTGTAGGTTAGTCGAGGAGATGTCTCTACAAAGTGCAAAGCACAAGGAATTAGAATTAAACTGCAAAAAATTGAAAAAAAAAAAAAGGGAGAAAATTGCTGCCAACTCATTTAATTAGGTATAAATTCCTATGACTTTAAAACCATGGTTGCAAATATGGAAAGAACGTACATCCTGGTGATCACTTGGGACCCGTTTATGTTTTCACACGTCAGACCTCTCCAATATAGAGGGAGACACGGGTCTCCTGACCAACTGTGCAACACTTGATTTTGTTCATTTTGTAGAAGCAGTTCATGTTTCACCTTCTTTATGGCATCCACTGAAAAGTGACATGATTTAGCCAACAATAGGAATAGGAAGTTTTCTGAAGTGCAACATTTATTTAAGGTGCATATATGTTTAGCATGCTGTAGCTCTTGTACTTACCATCTTGCTGGTTAGTTCCTTGAGACCATGGTTGCACCTGTAGAATCTCATACGCATTTAGAACAGGTCCGAAGTGCACATCTGTGACCTTGACTAGGGTCAAATTTAGAGACCCTTTTGCTGTGATGTTAACTGCAACTTCCCTGTACTTTGAACTATTGGCCTGTATGTCAAATTGTCCATGGTGAATCACATCGTTAATGAAGATATTAAACACCCTTTGTTTCTTCTGTATGGTGGGATTGAGCTCCAAAAAATACAGGAACAAAGTATAGTTCTTGTCCTCTGTATCAAGTTTATGTTGGATCTCCAATCTGTCTGCGTGTGTTAGTGCTGTCTGAAGAACTGTAAGTGGCACTGTTGTGTTAGGAATGTAGACAGAAGTGTTAGATCTTGCTGGTGTCGCATCTTGTGATATGGAAACTGTTTTCGATTCAGGACTTTCCCAAATTCTATCAGAATGGTCAGCTGGGTATCTGAAATTTGTGATCTTCATAGTCAAGATGATTGCAAAATTAACAAATCTTTATGAATTACTATATTTTTCACGTTTTGTGCTGGATGAAAAAACAAGATTCTTGTTAGTCATTTCTTTTCTATATAAGTGATGAGCTTATCAGGCAAGCGACATGTTTTGTTGTTGACTTGGGTGAAATAAATTCAGGAAAATGGAGAGGTGAGATGGAAGATGGAGATAGAAATGGGGGGATAAAATATCTTAAGAACAGACCATACCTATTGTTCGTACCTTAAAAGTTGACTTTTCCTACTAGACATTTGTCTGCCTCAATAATCTGTCTTTCCTATTTATTACACATCTAGGTATGGTTTATCCATGGAATCAAGAGAGGCTTCAACACACTCATCCATTTTGTTTTCTGTGCAAAATGTAAATGGGCATGCAAAATAATATCCTACAGTTCAAAAATCATAGAAATATTGATGCCAAAGGCAGTTTAGTTTATTGACCATTGGGGGCTTGGGTTGGTTATGCAGTTGTATGATAAATATGATGTATTTGCTTAGCCATGACCTTGACTGTAATAGAAAATAATGAAGTAGAAGGCCATAATAGTGTTAGCTGCTAGTGTTCTGAAAAGAGCTCTGGCATGGTGTCATCATTTGGTCAAATGGACTTCTCTGTACATTTATCTGAATTCGCCCCTTACAAATTATTTTGACTATGCAGTTTTCTTTTTTCAGAGGCTTTTCTAAAGGAAAGGCTAGTTCTTGTTGCCACTGGGCTGAACTTATTGCTTTAACAGACATGTTTTGCTTTCATGGCTTGTTAGTGTTCTACTTGTTTCAGAACTTCCATTTACTTACTTTTCCATACAACAAGTGTAGAAAGAATACTATACTTCTTTCAGAACTTTTATTTCCATTCCTATTTGCAGAACAAGTTAGAACATACCTGATAGGATCTGCTCCGTTTCCTACGTCAATTCTGCCAACCAATTTCAAGATATTGCTCCCCTGTAAATATTTGGAAGTTTCTAGAGGCCTGAGTTCAAGCTGTGAAATGTAGGGATGTCCCTTGTCATGCACTAAACAGAAATCTGTATATTGATTAGTAGCTTTAAAAATGCCCTCCACCACCAAATCCTCATCCGACTTCACTGTACTTATTTTTGTGACACCAATCAAAATGTCAAAGGAAAAGCTCAAAGTTTCCTTTGAATCTCCAGAAAGAAATGTACCCCTTATCAAATAGTCTTTGTCCTTAATTGTTGGTATGTCATAACATTTCTTACCTGATTCAATGTCAAAAACTCGAACTATATCATGGCCTGTGTAACTTACTGTTGCACTGGATTTGCGACAATTTTTTGCATTAACTGGGAACCATCCATCGTCTGATATCCAAGTTACGTTGTTGCTATATTTAGAATTTGATGTAGCGCAACATTTGATGCTCACAAAACCTGTGAAATTTCTAAGATTTTGAGGATACAAATACAATTATGTTTGTCCAGGTTAGAATCAATAATACTATGCTGAAATTGTATGTGATATCATAACACGGAACATTGTATGATGCTATTAAAGGTTTGTTTGGTGGTGTTGTTTGAATTCTTATAAAGAAATTATCATGTTGAAAATGTTGATGAGACATGAAAATTTGTGTTTAGTTTGAATTTTCTAGTCATTAGCATTTTGAACAAATAATACTTTCATATTGCTTTTTTGTTTTCAACTATAAAATGATGCAATTTCACTCTCAATACTGAATGCACTCTTAAATTTTGAGATGACTTTATGAACTTTCTGCTGCTTATGTAGTCTGAGTATTTAACATCATGCTATAAGTTCTTGAAATAAGCCACTTGATTTGTTATCAATTGTTTGTTTCCCCATCTTTCATGGTAGATCTACTTCTCATATGCATCATTCAGGTATAGAAGATTAGCTACGAACTCCTAGTTTTGCAATAAGTAACAAGTGGTTGACCAGAATTGTATAATCAATCGTATGTATTTCTTGTTAGTAAGCTTTAAAGTTTGGCCCTGACAACATTTTTCAGTTCAGGAATAACAAAAATCAATTAGCAATTGGAATTAGTTCCACAAAACGGAACCTATCTAGGTAAAGAATAATTAAAGATTAGTTCTTCACAAGAAAGCTATGATTTCCCCTTTACTGAACCTAGAGAAGAGATCCTGATTCTAGAGCTATACTAAAGTAAGGATCACTATAACGAAAGCTGATCTGAGATTCTATAGAAACCTGGGAACAAAAACTCGTCAAGAAATTATATGAGAAATTATATGACTCCTTTGATCCTAATGCATTTTATGAAACTTATGATAATTAAACTGCATATGAATATGTACTAACCCTTTTCTGCAGAATTTGATGGAATAAGAATGCACAGGAAAACAATAAGACATTTAAACCCTCTTACAATCCAGTTATGCTCTCTTCCCATCATCTTCTCATCTTAAACGGAGCTTGCCCCATCGGGTCATCAAACTCATAATCAGACCAGCTTTTTTTGCAGGTTATGAATTTTCTCTTGTTTCAGTTACTGGCATCCTGCAATTTCCTGGTATTATTCAACATATATTCTCTCTCTGTTGCTTTAAACCTGAAACTAGAGCTTGAACCTTGGCTAGTAGGCTTGGTTACATGTAAGTTTTTTATGTAATTTAACCGATAATTCTAGGTCTTATAACAAGAAATTTGTCTTTCTGAGGCGAAAGGGGAGAGTTATTGAGGAAGAAGAAGATGATGATAATATAGGTTTGACTTCAAATGTGGAAGTTAGAGGAAAAGCATAAGGAGGAAGAAATGAGAGAGCTTGATTATAATAATCCAAATATGATTAACAATATAATGAAATAAAATTTTGGTTTAATTATATAAAAGCCTTGTTTAGGTGGTGTTTAAGGTCTAATTTTCTTAATATTTTAATTAAATAAGGTATAACATGATTGGGCAGAGCAACCATTCATTTTCGTCTCTCTCCTTGTCTTGTCTGTTACCATAATTGAAACATCAATGAACTGAGTTTGGTGCTAACAGAACAGAAAACTAAGCACCTTCAATTACGGTTTATGTAATCAATTAATTATTTCCTTTTGCGTCATCCACCTGATTAGTTGCTTATATACAATACCTACCTTGTATTAAAATCATAGTTCAGCATCAGCCCTGATTCAGCATAGCTTGTCAAATAACATTTTGACGTAGAAAAACACTAGATAATTTTTTTTTTTTGGGTTTCCGTTTATGTTTATCTCTAGGTTGCATTTGAACTCACCGCTAGGCTAAGTCTTGGAGTGCTCTGTTCTGTTTTGTTTCTTTGGATGTTTATGCAAATTTCCAATGTTAGATGCTAACTGGACATTTGAATGCTATGCATTTCAAATAGTCAAAAATTTGGGCACTGAGTAACTTTTTTTCATCACGAAATACTTACTAGTCACCACTAAAATGTTTTGACCCATATATATATATATATATACACACGCGCGCACCCACACACACACACACAAATGAAAAGCATCTGATTTGTGGAAAATTCTGCCCAATTGCTTAGCAAATTGGGCGCAGGGCTGGAAATTTTTGCCCAAATGCTCAAGTAACTCCACAAGCCATGCACATTTCCTCATGGGAATGTTGAAAAATTATGTTCAAATGCTCGTCATCCACAACATGTGAGAATTTCCATAGGGGTTGTGGAAAATTCTGTTTATCCTTTGCACATTCTAATAGCATGCAGAGTAAAGCAAAATACTTACTAAATAGATAACTCTCATTAGCGCTTGTTTAGCTCATTAGCTAGACTGTTAAAATTAAGAGATCGGCTAAAAATAGGCCATCATGGTATTAGCATCGATTATGCCTCCATAATACGGTTTACCCCTATGTCCATTTTTGAACTTGTGCCCTTTCCATCTTGTAGCTTCACTACTCCATGAGGAAAAATTGACAATAATTGAAAAGGACCGGGCCACTTTGTCTTCAACTTTCAAGGAAACAATTTAAACTGAGAATTAAGGAGTAACATCATTTGCCCCGGTTGAATTGTTGTCCGCATGATATGAGCGTTGTGCCATTCTCTTGATTTCCTCTTTGTAGATCTTAGCATTCTCATAGGCATCCAAATGAATCTCATCAAATTCAATTAAATGTAAGAACCTCTTCTCTTGAGCCATCTTCAAATTAAAATTAGGAGTCTTGATAACTCAATATGCCTTATGTTCAAGCTCCACTGGCCAATGACAAGCTCCATATGGTTAACGTATCTGCTTGTTAAAAATATTTTCATTTTGAAAACTCTAAAAAACTTATCAGATACTTTTTGAGCTATTTTTATAATTATAGAAAGTTGGACACGCGTATCCCCTCCAGTTACATAAATTAAAATAAGATGTATATAAACGTCTGTCAAAACAAAATTACACACTCTAGAAGAGAAGGGTGAAAAGGCAAAACACAAATTCATATTTTATATAAAGTTTGAAATATTATGTTATTTATAATTTAAGCCTTAATTTTTAGTATTTACATATTTTTCCACGTATCCTTATCCTATATTTTTCAATATGACGTTTCTCCGTATCCATTTTTCAGTTTTCATATCAGTGTAACTTAGGTGAAAATTTCTGCCCAATCTGTCTGTTATCTATGAGTCATGAAATTTTCTACAATGGTTGTGAAAATTTCTGCTCAGTCTCTCTACTATTTCACATGTTGTGGAACTTTCAACAAGAGTTGAGAATTCTATTCAATCTCTCCAGTTTTCGCACGAGTTGTGGAATTTCTACATACAACAACAACAAAATCTTAGTACTAAACTAGTTGATACCGGTTGTATGGATCCTCTATTATTACCCACTGAAAAATAATAAATAAATAAATATATAAATATAAAATAAACTGAAATTAGACAGGCTCTAAAACATGGATGCTTTTATAAAATAGACCCATATCAGCATGGAAATTCCACACCTCAACATAAAATTGTACGAGTTGATATCTTTGTAAAATTGGAAGGAGTTATAATCTAATTAGCAGATTAATATAAGAGCCATATGTTCTAAAAGATAGGAATGATAGACAAATTTCTCATTTGATACTGGAAATGTAACTTCCTAGCGCATGTTATGGGTAAGGGTGTTAGTGTTAGAATCCAGCCCAACAGGGTACTGGATGAACCGATATATATATATATATATATATATATATATAAACAGAGTTTCATGGCAAGCTTTCTTTAGTGGTTCCTACAAGGTTGAAAGACAATTTGATAATTGGGTAATTATGGTTTTACTATAACATCTTATTCTAAACGGCAAAGACCTTAAGTTGAAATTACCTGTTATTTTATATTTTTAAAAACTATTCTAGAATACTTGAAATTGCAAGTACAGGTACCCTTTTTTTAAATAGTTTTGAATTTGACCCTAAACTTATACATAATATTTAATTTGTACAAATTGAATTAAATAGGCTAGCAGAATGATATGTATTTTATAAAATTAGCCTTTGATGCCTATTCAAAATGAATCCAATAAGAAGCTGCCCAATCGCAAGAAGCAGCTCCAATCACATTGATTGGGCAGCTCCTTTTTGCATTAAAAAATTTATTGTAATTGGCATCATCTGACTATTATATTATAATTGTAATTACCTTGTCTATGGAAATTAGCAATTTGAATTATTTTTCCATATGATATCTCAAGGTTTTCTCAGGCCGCCTTTGACCTTTATTGTTAATTATTTGTTGTCAGCATTTATTTGGTGAATAGGTGAGGGCTATAATTTATAATATCATTCGATTTTTAAGTGTCATTTTTCATATTAAAAAAAAATCTAGCACAGATTTTATTAATGAATCATTTCAGCTGAAGAATTAGCTATTTGCTTAATTAGCCAATTTTGGATTAAAACATGTGTTCTTAGAATTTTAGCTATGAGATTAGGTCTAATTCTGCTCACATTGGATCAACCTATCAAGAGGTAAAATTTTTAATTTTTTTCCTTTAGAAGAATTGAACTTTGGACATTTGTTTAAGGCGTGAACCGCTCATAGTAAGCCCAAGAGAGTAGTCTAGTGGTAAGGTTCTTCTTTTATAAGAATGAGTCTCCAAATTTGAGACTTATTTCAATCCCCTTCCTCAATTCCCCTAATAGAGTAGAGTATTTATGTAAAAAAAAAAATACCCATAACAATACTTGTTGATTAATAAGCCCAATTTTAAATACAAATATAAGCTAAATTTAATTTTATTTTTGGATTAAATCCAATCCAACGATTGAATAGTATGGCAACAATATATTATTGAAAGGAATTCAACACAAAACCTCACTTTTTATGGAAAAAAAAAAGTCTGATGATTAACTAAATCACATCCTAAATATCATTCAATATGTACAAACAGAAGACAAAGTTGTATAATGGAAAAAAAATGAAAAAGAAAGAAATTTTCTAAATTAGGCTTGCTCCAACCCACCCACCCACCCACCCACACACACATTCAAGAGAAAAAAGAATAAAAGCTAAAATATCTCCTCTGTTATAAAACAAATGAAAGAGAGCAAAGAGTAGAAAATAATAGAGACAAAAAATTTTTATTGTTGTATTATATTAACTAATGAGGGCTCTTCTATTTATAGACAAGAAAATAAGGAGGGATCCAATGAGAGAAGACAAGAAAATAATGAGAAGGGATTCAATGGAAGAAAATAATAATACAAGAAAATAATGAGGAGGGATCCAATGGGAGAAAATAATAATTGGTAGATCCAAAGACATCCATTTATTTATAACACTCTTCCTTGGATGTCTTCAAAAATATTCTTTACCAATTACATAAAAGAAAAAGAGTAAAATATCCTTTCATGAATACGCGATAACATACTGCCTCATTAAAAATCTTTACAAGGAAAAATCCGATGGGATAAAAACCTTGAAAGGAAAGAAAAGTGCAACGCGTATTATACTCCCCCTCATGAATACACTATTTGAGATCTTTGAGTCTACGCATTCCGATTTTGTACACCAGTTTCTCAAAACTTTTTGTAGGAAGCGACTTCATAAATAAATCAGCAAGATTGTCACTTGAGCGAATTTGTTGAACATCAATATCACCATTCTTTTGAAGATTGTGAGTGAAAAAGAATTTTGGTGAAATATGCTTTGTCATATCCCTTTTTATATATTCTTCCTTTAACTGGTGTATACATGCAGCATTATCTTCGTATAAAACTGTTGGGAGTTCTTTATAGAAATGTTGACCACATGTACCTCGAATATATTGAATTATTGATCTCAACCAAATGCATTCTTGACTTGCTTCATGAATGGCCAAAATTTCTTCATGATTAGAAGGAGTAGCAGCAATAGTTTGTTTTGTAGATCGCCATGATATAGCTGTTCCTCTACACGTAAATAAGTAGCCTGTTTGAGATATGTCATTATGTGGATCGGATAAATATCCTGCATCTGCATAACCAATCAAAATTGGCTTTGATGTGTTAGCATAAAATAAACTCAAGTCTATTGTACCACGAAGATATCAAAGAATATGTTTAACTCCATTCTAATGTCTTCGTGTTGGTGAAGAACTATATCTTGCTAATAAGTTTACTGCAAATGTTATATCAGGTCGAGTATGACTAGCAAGATATGTCAATGCTCCTATTGTACTGAGATATGGTACTTCAGGACCAAAAAGTTCTTCATCATTTTCTTGAGGTCAAAAAGTAGGGCTGTGCATCGGTCGGGTTCGGGTGAACCCGAACCGAATCCGATCAACCCGAAACCCGAATTTTCTTTATTTTTACCACCCGAACCGAACCCGATAAATAATCGGGCCCCGAACCGATCAACCCGATTAATTAGGGCCCCGACCTCGAACAACCCGATCAACCCGACTTTTGTTTTCCCAAATACATATTTTGAAAATATTTGCAGAATGATGAAAATGTTATGAAGAATAATACAAGGGCATAATCAATTTTCAATGGTGAGAGAGCAAGGACTTCGATTTAGTGAAAACTGAAAATTTCCAGCATTACAAAAATTTAATTTTAACAGAATTTAACATTACCTATATTCAATTCAATCTGAATTGAAATCTAACCGAGACTACAATCTGAAATTTAACCCAGAATACAAACAATAAATATAGAAATACTTGTTGAAAATAAAAACAAAGCACAACAACAGAAGAAGAAACCATAAATCCATAAATCAATATCAAGAATGCACCGAGAAACGTTGCCGATCCATAAACCTGGCTTGCTTCCTCTGTGCCCCTTTCCTCGATCTCACCAGCTCGCCTTTCGATGTTCGTTCCAACCTCCACCGAGAACAGTCGCCGATCTGGAACTGCCTTCGATCCCCTCTCTCTCCAAGTATCAGTCCTCTCTTCTCTCTCCTTCACCTCATCTGCCTTCGATCTGGTCTCTATTCTTTCGATTCGAAGATCTGGTCTTTAGGTTAGATTTGTAAAGATGAGGAGAAGGAGAGAGAAGGACCGGCGGAGATGAGGAGGAGCGGCGGAGGTGAGGTGAGGTGAAGGAGAGAGGAGGAGTGGCGGAGGTGAGGTAAAGGAGAGAGGAGCAGAGGCGGATGTGAGGTGAAGATGGAACGGGAAAGACGAAGGGAAAGGAAGGTTGGATTTTAATTTGTAAGCATTTTTCAATTCGGAAACGGCGTAGTTTTGTGAGATTCGGGTTAATTGGTCGGATTTCGGGTTTCTCGGGTTAAACCCGAATAAACCGAAACCTGAAATTTTTAAAATTACACCACCCGATCCGAACCGATTAACCCGATTGAACCGAACCGATGTGATCGGTTCGGTTCGGTTCGGTCGGGTTAATCGGTCTGGTCGGTTTTTGCACAGCCCTATCAAAAAGGGTCCTTTTTCTCATCAAGTGACATAACAATCATTGGTGAATTTAATGGATGTGCTTTATCCATATAAAATCGCTTTAACACCTTAGCTATATATGTGGATTGATGGACTAAAATACCATCTGCAACATGCTCAATTTGCAAACCAAGACAAAACTTTGTCTTTCCGAGAT
>CATIWJ010359300.1:0-22433 GCA_949640765.1 Croton laevigatus | reverse complement strand
AACAGATGAAAAACAATAAAGAATAAAAAAGAAGATCCGCAGTGATTTTAAGGCGTTGGTATTTTAAACCTCAAAATTTGTAAACCAATACAACATTAGGATAACCATCAATTCTCTTTAATATTTATGTTTGTGTGTTCATCACATCATTTGAAATTTACTAAGCAATTAGTTGCTTATACCCTCCTAATTCTTTCGGAAATAGCTAAATTTTAATTATTTGGGAAATGGCTAAATTTTGAGATTTCATATTGATAAATAGTACATAAATTTTATACTGAAATTTAAAAGATATTTTTTTTTAAATTTTTACAATTGTAACTTTTCTTAAAACTATTATATTATTATTATTATTATTATTATTATTATTATATTGCAAAACAGAAAAGAAATCGAAAATATTGGATCTCCATGTCAACCACCACTGACGAAAGTAGATAGCTAACCGAAGTCGCCAATCGCCATTTTCACGCAGTTCCAGTTATTGGATGGTCAATCTGAGACCAGTTAACGAAAGCCTAAGCAAAGACAAGTCATTGTGTACTAACAAAAATAATACTTCCCTGTTTGATTTATATGGAGAAATGAAGAAAATGTTAAATTACGGCTAATAGCATTTTTCCACTCCTAAACTATACAAGTTTTTTATTTTTAGCCCTTTTATAAACTAGTGAGTACTTTTTCACCCCTAAACTACTTAAAAAATTGGCAGTCGCACCTTCTATCCAACAATTTAACGGAAGGTGGCCTGTAATTGATAGCTGGCACATGATCACTTCTTGAACATAAAAAACTATACCGTTTTGAATCATTCAACTACTTATTTCCTTTCTTCTTTAGTTCTCTCCATCCTCTTTACTTTGGTTTACCTCTATTTTTCATTTTAATAACTGTGTCTAAGGTAGCTTCCATGAAATTGTAACATTTAATCCCCCTTGTAGATTTCCATTCTAAAATTGATAATCCAAATTAAACTTGTTAACGACACAAATAAACAACTTTAATGAAATTAATTAAGGAGTTAGAGTGTAAAGCGGTATCCAAAAAACTTACAGTGCAAATGCCATGATCTTGGGCTTTGAAAGCGAAAACAAGGAGAGTGGATAGCAAGAGGGGCTGTTGTTGATACATAAAACAGTTATGTTCTTCTCATGCTCTGCAAAAGGCACATCTCCTAATATTATTAATAATCCCATTCATTTATTGCCAAATCAACTATGAGTGAGGAGCAAATTGAAATTGCAGATTCGAGAAGGGAAGCAATTGAATTTGTAAAGGGCCTATAAAATCAAATAATCAAATTGTAAGAATTTACGTAAATATGTAAGTCCATGCTAATCTAACTCTAAAACCATAACAATCCAATAAAAAACAAATAAATCAAAAGATAATCATAAGAAAATAATCCTATCAGCCATCAGCCAACATATATGAATATGACAACCTTTTAAGACAATTATATGTTTAAAAATCTCTCTAAATGTGTTAATAAATGTTAATATATATTGTAAATCTTAGTCCATAAATTAGACACTAATTTGGATTTAATATATGGTAACATGTATATTGTAAATCTTAGTCCATAAATTAGGCACTAATTTAGATTCTTCCTTTTAAGTATTATTCCTAATTAGTCTCTTATGCTTGTATATAAATAGGTACCTAAGCTCTCTTTGTAAACAAACAATTTCTAATAAACAAATCTTTCTTTTCAATATATTTTAACATGGTATCAGAGACGGGTTGAATATAGCAGTGGTCGAAAATGGAGTGACCATCTTTTTCGATGGCCTTTGTTGGCTATTCCAATTGCTTCCATATATTTTAATTTCTGGTTGTTAGTTTTCCTCTACTGTGAGGATTTGATCGATTAATATCAATTTTTAGGGTTTTTATCCCTATAGCTATTGTTCTATTTTAAGAGCAATTTTTATTACTTTCTTTTATTCGAGGAGCAATTTTTGTTCTATTTGAAGAAGTAATATCACTCTATTTGAGAGTTTTACATTAGCGAGCTCTTCCTCGCTTTCTACCCCTTCTGCTGCTTCTATTTGTCAATTCTGCATTGCTACTCTTGCACCTTTTACAATAGCTTTTGAATTTACTGTAGCACTTTCTGCTGATTTTACAACATTATCTGTTGTTTCTTCTAATTAGCTTCTACTTATGCTACTTTTGCATCTACTATTATTTTTGATATTTTCTATGAGTTTTTTCTAACTTTATAGCGCCCTTTGTAGTCTGTTTGAGAATTTCTGCTCCATTTAGAGAGTTCTGCTCAATTTTGCCTTGCTATAATTCGTTGTTCAAAACAAGTGTTTGATTTTGCTGCCTTGATGTTCAAAAGTAGTGTTCAGTTTCTATTGCTTTTCTATTGGCATCATTTATACATTCCTGTGAATCATATCTTCCAAGATCAGCTCGCTGACATATTCACTAAAGCCTATTTTGCTCCACAATTTTGCAATTTTGTTTCCAACCTCAAGTTGTTCAATTCTCTACCATCTTGAGCTTGAGGGGGGATGTTAATATATGTTAATATATATTGTAAATCTTAGTATATAAATTAGGCACTAATTTAGATTTAATATATGGTAATATATATATTATAAATCTTAGTCCATAATATGGTAATATATATATTATAAATCTTAGTCCATAAATTAGGCGCTAATTTAGATTCTTCCTTTTAAGTATTATTCCTAATTAGTCTCTTATGCTTGTATATTAATAAGTGCCTAAGCTCACGTTGTAAATAAATAATTTCTAATAAACAATTCTTTCTTTTTAATATATTTTAACAAAATGGTTGTTTATTTATGCCAAAAGTCAATATGCAAAAATCTAGTACTTCACCCTAATACAAAAGTAGAGATGCAATTTTTACTAAGTGATTTTATCAACTTACTGAAGAAGTTTAGGAACAAAAATCAAAACTCTAGAAAAAAAAAATACACAAAAATAGATTAATTTCACAAATAGGAAAGAAGCATGGAGCAAGTGACACAAGTGCATCCACAATGATATTTTCTTTTCTTCTTTCTCAAAGGATTGTAATTGTGTTTCTTTTCCTTTTCAATTTTCATCAAAGATTACTGTGTTCTTCAATTTTAATACCTTGAAGGAAAGAGGATTTTTGCAATGAGACAGAAATATCAAAACATTTTCAGTAATGGAATCCATGAATAAAAACAACCATCATGTTATTCAAATACCAGAGCCCATCTCTCATCTCCAAAAGGGTATCAAGTTACTCCAACTCACCCAACTCATTGCTTTGTCAATGATAGCAAATGGAAAATAGAGGTAAAAAGAGGCAAAGAGGATGGAGAGAATGAAGAAAAGAAATAAGTAGTTGAATGATTCAAAACGGTGTAGTTTTTTATGTTTAAGAAGCGAACATGCTCCAACCATCAATTGCAGTCCATCTTCCATTAAATTGTTGGATGGAAAGTGTGATTGGTAAATTTTTAAGTAGTTTAGGAGTGAAAAGTACCAACTAGTTTATAAAGGGGCTAAAAGTAAAAAACTTGTATATTTTAGAGGTGAAAAAATGTTATTGGCTGTCAAATTACATATAAAAGTCAATTTTTAAAGAGAATGAATTTTTGTCACAAAGTTCTTTTTGTTACGCCTTATTGATTTGTAGAGATTAAATTATAAAAATTTATCATTGGTGTTACACATGTTAAATTTAATGTTAAGGGATATTATTTTTCTTTCACACGTAAAAAAAAAATTTAATTTTCTAAAATGAAAATTTCTCTATATATTGAACATTTAATAATATAAATATTTTCTTTAAATAAATCGAATGCACATTCAAAAAGAAAATTATACCTAGGTGTGATTTTGAAAATTCAAACACAACGTTACTATATTTTACTATTTGAGCCGGCTCAACCTCTAATTTTTATATACGTTCATTGTTGTAAAATAAGACATAAATCATTTTCTTTGGTAGTGTAGAAAAATATTTAAATAAAGAATTTGTCATACGCATTCTTCACATATGTTTTATAAATTACATTTTGTTTAATTTCTTTGGTATTGTATTGTATATATCATATCAACATGTTTATTTCTAAAATTAATTCAATACAACATAAAAAGAACTATATTATACTGGTAATCGGAAAAGTCTTCGTTTTTAGATCGGAGTAGAGGATTTAAAACCATAATTGGACTATATGCTTTTAGATTGGAGTAGAGGATTTAAAACCATAATTGGACTATATGCTTGTGTAAGTCTTGTTGGATGATAAGGACTATATGGCATTTTCTGTTATTTTCCTCGTGTTTCAACTCATTTGTACTATTCATTGAGACAAAATTGAACAACCATGACTTAACCTGCAAAAATGGAAAGAGGAAAAGGGTAGGACTTTGAGTCCACTCTGATACTTAAATTAGTCTCTTATGATGGAAAAAAGAGAACATAGAAGTAGAGAATAAAGTTCTAGAGATAAAAGAAACCCTTTTACCTAATGACCAATCACCTATTTTATACATGCATAGTAGGTTAGTGGTTGAGAGAAAGCAGGAGTTGTTGGAGATAATATGAGATTTTTACTCCCTGAAATCCCTTAACTACCATGTTCAAACTTTCACTCTTGTAGGGAGTTTGTTACACTTTAGTAACCGACTTAAGCTTTGGTTCGGTCATTAGCATGAATAAGTCGCCACGGTAACACCACTTCCCCCCAAGAGATGATCGAGCCTAGATCTGGATGCATCATTTGTCCAAACTTTGCTTTCATTACTTGACTTAGGTCTTAATTTGCTTTGGGGATTTTCACCTAGGTCTTTTTTCTGCCTAAATGGTTTTCACTTAGGTCTTTTGCTTAAAAATGTTTTAAGTCTTTTTTCCTAACCGTTTTGACTTAGGTTTTTCGCTTAAAAAATATTTTAAATCTTTTTGCCTATGTATTTTGACTTAAGTCTTTTTGCATAAGTGTTAGGCCTTTCTGCCTAGTGTAGTTTTCACTTAAGTTTTTTTTTTATCTAGGTGATTTTCACTTAGGTCTTTTGCTTAAAAATGTTTTAAGACTTTTTTGCCTAAGTATTTTAAATTAGCTCTTTTTGCATAAATGATATTTTAATTCTTTTTGCCTAAGTATTTTGACTAGGATATTTTTGCTTAAACAATGTTTTAAGTCTTTTTGCCTAAGTATTTTGACTTAGATCTTTTGCTTAAAAAATATTTTAAGTCTTTTTCCTTAAGTGTTTAAGGTTTTTGTGCCTAGAAGATTTTTACCTATGATTTTTTTCTGCCTAGGTGGTTTTCACTTAGGTCATTTTTTTAAAAAATATTTAAGTCTGTTCGCTTTAGCATTTTGACTTAGGTCTTTTACTTAAAAAATATTTTAAGTCTTTTTGCCTAAGTGTTTTAGGTCTTTCTGCCTAGGACGTTTTCACCTAGGTCTTCTTTCTGCCTAGGACGTTTTCACCTAGGTCTTCTTTCTGCCTAGGTGGTTTTCACTTAGGTCTTTTACTTAAAAATGTTTTAAGTCTTTTTGCCTAATTATTTTGACTTGGGTCTTTTTGCTTAAAAATGTTTTAAGTTTTTTGCCTAAGTATTTTGACTTAGGTTTTTTTGCCTAAGTGTTTTCGGTCTTTCCGCCTAAGAGATTTTCACCTAGGTCTTTTATTGCCTAGAAAGCTTTCACATAGATCTTTTTATGCATGGGTGGTTTTGTCTTAGGTCTTATTTCTTTGCCTAAGTGTTTTAGGTCTTTCCGCCAGGGAGGTTTTCACCTAGATCTTTTGTTGCGTAAGAAGTTTTCACTTAGGTCTATTTCTGCCTAGGTAGTTTTCACCTAAGTCTTTTTTCTTTGCCTAAGTGGTTTTTACCTAGGATTTCTACTTAAAAATGTTTTAAATCTTTTTGCCTAAGTGTTTTGACTTTTATCTTTTTGTTTAAAAAATATTTTAAGTCATTTTGCCTAAGTATTTTGACTTGGGTCTTTTTTGCTTAAACAATGTTTTAAGTTTTTTGACCTAAGTATTTTGACTTAGGTCTTTTGCTTAAAAAATCTTTTAAGACTTTATGCCTTAGTATTTTAAGTCTAAAAATCTCAAAACATGATTTTTCTTGACTAGTGCATGATGAGAACCTTTTATGAGGAGTCAGAAGTGGTGAGGCCCAAAAATCCCGCGTCCAATAGGATTCATTGGGCCCCTTAAACTATTGATTCCAAAAGGCCACTAAACTTTCAAGGTCCTGCAGCCTAGCCGAGTATAGAGGTCGAGGTCACAAAGGCGACCTCCCCCTTACCCAGACACCAATGGCCTCTCTCATGGACTGAGTGACAGTGACCTTACCTTGAGTTCAGTCGCTGGTGGCCTCCCCTTAGACTAAGTGCGAGGCAACCAAACTCTTTAAGAGATCCTAATTATGGAGGATGCTTATAGATGTCCCCCCTTAGTTCAAGTCATTTCATGTCTTGGACCAATTTGACCAAAAGTCGCTACTAATAGTCCAAGTTGTAACCTCCCTTATGGCCAGAGATGAAAAATTGATTAGATCATTCTTGATCATGTAACACGACCTCTTCTTTGTTGAACTTTGTCAATAGGTTATTAGGTTGTTGGAGGTCTACTAGTGACATTTCCTAAGACAAGACAGTTGCCATCCCCTGCACAGAGGGACATTATTAAGAAAAAGGAGCCTGCTAAAGAATTCTTTTGTAACAACCTTTATTTGACACGAACAATATAGGGCTTTTTTTTTTATATGAAACTTGGCTTTAATGACCTCTATCTGACATTCAGCAAATAAGGGTAACTATAAGGACACATAAGGGTGACCCACTCTAAATACCAAGGTGTTTTATATCTTGGCCCATTGAGTTAGGGGTCACCTCCAATGGTTCGAATCGTGATCTTACCTTACCTTACAATTGAAATATTTAGAGGAAATCATGTTTGCCCTAAATTCTAGAATGTTCTGCTTAAGCGATGCTTCGGCTCCCCTAGGTAATTACTTCACTATCATTCACTTATTAGACATATTAATAAAGGCATGCTAATTTATGACGCCTAGGATTGTACACCCATTTTGCTTATAAAAGGAAACACTCCTTCATTTCTGTTCCACTGCTTTACAAATCATCAGATGGCCTTCCTACTTTCGTCTTCATGATAAAAATGTTTAGAGATCTCAACTATTTGCCAGGCATTTACCCCTTCTTTTTATGCCTCTTTTTACACAATGCCTTCATTGGATCTTTCTAACTCTAGGTAAGATAGTGATGAGTTAGATGATGGCGACTACCCTTTCCGTGAGAGGTCATTAACCCCAGAATCAACTAGGTAATCATTCAACGGTGACCTCCTTCCAAATGAGGATGCCCAAGTTTTGCTAAACACTCAAGGTTGCCAAAGAATAATTTCCCATCCTTCAGCTATTTTACAAAGCTCTATTGGCAAATGGATAGGATTTGTATCAGGCCGTTGGTATGTTGTTGCACTTATATTTCTCTCCTTTAATTGCAGTCTTGTTCTTAGACTTCCACAATATAACTTTCCTTCCTTCAAAATCCCGTGTTGCATTCAGATTGATGTATGCAATACTATAAGTCACTTGCCTAACCTTAGTGCTAGAGGCTTCATATGCCTTTTCCCCCTTTTTGAGGATGAATTGTTATCGTCCAGGTTTTCCATCCCCTTTAAAACTTTTCTGCCAATGTTCTCCCTTATTGCCGATGTTTGGGGAATAGGTCACCCAAACCGATGAAGGTGAAACTTAAGACACTCTTTTAAAAGCTCCGTATGATGATTTAGATATAGTTAACTAGTTCTTTATTCTAATTTGAGAATTTTTTTAGGACGGCGTTGAAGGTGCCTTTTTAACATTGTAGTAGCTTATTTAGAAATAAAAGTATTTCAAGTTTCTGTATTATTCTACTAGTGTATTGATGTTGTTATGTAGTAAATGTCGCATTTTGTAATTTGAAGCGACATCTACCCTTTAATTATTTTCTCAAAAATCAAGAGAATATATTAACAGATTCTAATGTACGCTATGAAATTATTTTACTGTGGCGATTATAAGGTTGCCTATTCTCAGACATATATCTATTTTTATCAGTATCTAAAGAGTTTTACTAGTGGCCTTACATAGTAATATATAAAAAATTGTTTCTCTTCCTAAAATTACTGTGTTATACTTTTATTCGTATGTAATGGAGGCCACTTCTTGAATCTTTAAGCGTCCTCCGTACCCTGTATATCTTGTTAAATCATAAAAATAAGACTTTGACAAAAAGATTTTAATTGATTTGTATCATGGAAAAGAGTTGATCCATGATGGCAACTTGGCGTCACTTATCCAGATTAAGTACATATGCATCCCATCTATATTTAGAATATTTTAATTAAATTAACCTATGTATCATTAAATAGTAGCTTTATCCCTTGACAAGCAGACTATTATTGTAACACCCCAAATCTGACTTACGAATAAGATAGACTGCAGTGCCACACGACCGCTTAACTCCGTTACCACTTTTTTTTTCACATATTCTATATCCTAATTATTACATCAGAAAATCAATTAAACTTATACATTTTAACTACTTAAAAATTACACCCATAAAGTTTAAAACCCAATTAATTTAGTACATGCCAACCTATCTAATACTTAGCCTTACCACGAAGGTCTATACTAGGGAGTGACGGTAAATGCTGAAACTCTTATATCTCTATCCTAACCTGCGAGTTACAAAAATAACTCGCTGAGCAACTCCATGCCCAGCGGAACAAAATATATAGAAAGCATTTTAATATATAAACAGTTGACGAATTCATTTCGTAAAAAATATTCATATTAATACATATTTAACTGTGGCAAAATAAATAAAATTCATAAACATAAACTTCCGTAATCAATTTCCCTTTACATTTGAAAATCAAAAAACTTTTTCGTTAGAAATCAATAACACCTATTATTCAAAAATCAATATTACTTTCGATTTAGAAAATAATAACACTTTTCATTTGAAAATCATTATCACTTTTCTTTAATCAATTGCAAATCAATTTCATTTTTCTTTTGCAAATCACTTTTACTTTACTTTCTTTCTATTGGTTCGACATGACTACCAGGATAAGACTCAGGGTTACATTCGGTCATAGACCGTAGCTGTAACTACCTTGAATTTTTCATCAACTGGGTCATAGATCGTAATTGTAGCTACTCCCATTGATTCACATGTGGGTCATAGATCATAGCTTTTAGCTACCCCAATGTTTCACAAAATCATTTCACAATTCATAATTCATTCACATTATACTGCGCAGTTAAACCATATGTCATAACATAATCCTATCTCTAGGTTTCCCTTGACCGAGTAGAGCATAAATCAATTTAATTTCACAATAATAATTCATCAATATACTTAAATTAAATTTCTCATGCTTCAATAAAAACAATATTCTTAGGAAAATAATAATTAAATCTCACCTTAAACACAGCTTTGCTTTTATTGCACCAGTAAAATCGTGCCTGCGATTGCCTCGTCAATACTGAAAATTCTTTAAACATATTTATATACAACTCTAATACACGTTCGAGTTCTCAACACAATTAAATATTTAATTTCAATATAATACTAAAAATCTAACCAAATATTTTAAATAACATTCAGTTCAAATACTTAAAAGTATCGAACCTAGTTGTCGATTCGCTAACCGTAAAATCTTTTACATCCTTAATTCCTCCCTTTGATTCTTACTGTCTAGACCCTAAATATGTGAATATAATATTTTTAATACCTTGAATAAATTAATTTAAGCTTCTACTGAACTAATTCCTCAAAATAATTATGAGATAATCTCAATTTTACCAATAATTCACTCTGTTGGACTTAATTGAAGAACTATTTATAGTTCAAGGGTTCAAATACATTGCGGAGGGACTTACTTGCATAGCCAAAGAATATGAGACATTGAATATCTGTTAAGAGAGCCAAGCATCATTAGCTAAGCATAAAATATAATGAAATGTTTCAACTTTATTATTTCAATAACACGAGTTAAAAACTAAATACCCTTAAGGTCTTCTCTAGTTTGCCTTCTGCAATTTCCTTTTCCTAGCCTTGTAATTGTTCGCCCAAAAATATACTATCCAAAAGTGACCCGCAAATATACGGGGCAATCGTAGTATTTCGGTAGCAACCAAGGTCGTATTCACTTAAGTACTAACGATTACCCCTTATACTTGTAGGTCGCTTTTGGATAGTATATTTTTGGGCGAACAAGTTTTTGGTGCCGTTGCCGGGGACTAGATTATTAAGAAAGCTTGATTTTTATTTTATCTAGCCGATTTTAATTTTCTTTGCTATATTTATGAATTTTTTAATTTTTCATCGGAGGGTTTTTGATAATTTTTACCAACAACAGAATAAACCTTTTTATGCTGCTTGGGAAAGATTTAATTTTCTTGTTAGTGAGTGTCCTTGTCATGGTTATTCGAATATGTCACTAATACTTCACTTCATTAGGGGATTAGATGAACAAACATCCAGCTGGGTGTCTAATGGAATTCTCTCCACGGGTAGTGTTTTATTGTATAGGAGTCATGAGGAGATACTGTGTTTATTTAATGAAATGGCTGAATTTGAATATAATGCATACTTGAATAATAATAATACCCCTTTGCATGTCTCTCTTGAGTCTGAAGGAGAGATAGGAACAGAAATAAAAAATAAAGTGCTATCTGAATGCGATGTAAAAATTGACGAGGAAGAAAGTGAGGTAGAAGAAGACGTAGGTGAACTTGAAGTAGAAGAGTCAATTGTCGACCAATTCTTGACCTTTCAATTTTAAATTTAACATTTGTGGATCCATTTTTGCAATCAACGGAACAATCCTCATACCGTCTTTTCGAGGAACTGAATTTGAATTTTTTCCAAACTAATTTTTCTGAATTTAATATTGTTGATTTGATGTGCAGGAGATTTCCATATCTAGCCAAGCTTTTTTGCGTATTGATGCACACACATACAGTCTCAGCTTGGTTTGTGGTCATGTTTAACAATTTGTAAATTATTTTTGAAATGGCGTATTTAATTGTCACCATGCGTATGACTGTTTGCTATTCTTAAAGCCGATATTTTCATTATCATAAGTCTAGGTATAATAGGTACCTTCTTGTTGGATCGTCATTTTTTTTCGATTATTTACTTGAGGACAAGCAAAATAATCAAAATAATCAACCACATTACAGTTCAATTCCATATCAAAATCCACCTCATACATCACCCTAAACAATGAACAAATTCAGCTCATATTCATCTTAACAATTTCAACAGATTCATATCACAAATTAATTTCAAAGCTCAACACAAAATCTAGATACAAACAGAATTTCAATTCATCACCAACACAATCTCAGCTCAATTAAAATTCAACAGAAAATAAAAGAGAAGAAACAGAACAATGAAAACCTCCCATCTGGAATAGTCTCTCTTCCTTGAATGAAGAACACATGAAGTACTGCCACTCCTAATCGGTCGTCTTTAATGGTGTAATACTAATTCCAGACTGATGCTCTTCAATTTCGGTTCCCTTGTTTTTCGGTTGTGATTTTGGAGATGAGGCGCTGGTTTCTCTTGATTCCCAGCTTTTTTTTATTTCGTTTCAGAAGCCGAGACCAAAATGAAACCACCCAACTCCCTCTGTTTCAGTTCTCAAAAAAGAAAAATCAAGAAGACCCCAAAATTAAATTCCGATCTCTGTTCCTCGAGTTTTCAGTGAGGATTACTGCGCTTTTTCGATGATATTCCCTGGGTTTCTTTCGAATACCCGGATCCTTTGTTTGGCCGGACTCCATTGTTCCTCCGTCTTCAACCTCCCTTTTTTCTCGATCCTTTATGTTTCCTTTTAGACTTCTCTTTTTTTTTATTTTCAAATTTCAAATCCCTCAAAAGTCTCCGTTCAAATCTCCTCTGCAGATCGTGTTTACCAACTCAAACGAGAACCCCAACTTACTCAGCAAGTTACAATTTGCAGTGTTAAAATTGAATACCCAAACAATGCGTTTTTCTCTTAATACAAACCAAGCCAAAACGCAGAAATGGATGCATTTCACTTAGCTTTCTATTTAGCCATTTTATTCCATCTTCAAAATGCAAATCCTCATGCTGCAAAATGCATGTTCTGATTTAATATTGGGGAAAATTCATTTTGAACCCTATACTTCGTAACTTATGCGAACAACCCCTCTTGACTTCTAGCTTCTTAAAAAATGTCCTTCCAGTTTGATATTCTTGCCTAACTTTTGTGCCTTTTTTATTAAAATACTCAATTATGACCTGAAACGTGAAAATTGACAAAATAAGTGCTAAATAAATAACTAAATCACTAATTATAAATAGAATTTAAATAATATTTTTATGAAAGCAACTGTAATTTCAGCACTTATCAGTAATCTTTAATGTTGTGTCATTTTGTTTTATGGTAAGTGCAATAAAGGACACCAGCTTGTCCAAATTATGTATACCCCTTAAGCTTGATTCGCTAGATTACTTTTTGGCTGTGAAGAACACTTTTGAGGAATTAGCGTTCAGCCTGATATTGAATTGACCCTTTGCTCCATTTCCTTCACACATATAATCGTCAATAAAACTTTTGAGGCGGCCTATTTCAGCCATCTTCTTTACTTCTACCTTTGAAGCCCTACATTTATTAGTGTTGTGTTTTTTTGATTTGTGATAGGCAAAATAGTAGCTTCTTTCGTATCTTCTATAGTTGTTATCTCTACTATCATTATACATATTACTTCTATCATAATCCCTTGTTCGCGACCTTGAGAGGATCTCTCTCTCTTTTTCCTTCCTTTTTAGGCAACCTTTATTGCACTCACAATCTTTTCCTTCTTCTAAAATTTCTACTTTTATATCTGTTTTGTTCTTTCTCATATTCCTGCTATAATCCTTCTTATCTCTAGGGTTAGTCGCCGATGACTTCCATCCTTTGACCCCCTTATAGCAGGAGATGGTGTGAGAGTAGTTAGTTGCCTCTAATTAAGATTGGCTAGTTGGAAATTTTATTGTAGAATCGGACCTAGTAAGCTAAGTAGCTGCCCTTGGGTATGGAGTTGGGTAGAGGTCAGGTTTGGGATTGTTGTTATGGTAGAGTGGGAAGTGTTTGGGGTAAAAATTATTGGTGGGTTGAGAGAGTGGGATTGTGGTATTTCGATCCCTATGAGAAAAATATTATCCTCAGGGTATTCATACATTAGGTTGAAAGATAAGATATATGGGGGTGTAGTGGGTCTTGTTCCCAAGGGTATCAAGGTGTCAGCCCTTTAGAGAAGAGATGAAGGGAAGTAAGGACTCATAGGTTGTTGGTCCTCACCATCTTAGGCATCCCTATCCTCTTTGTTATGCATAGTTTTTTATGGTAAGTGACCTGAAGACCGACTAACAGCTACTGTCCATGCTCATCGCACCAATAAAAGTCTCAAAATATGATTTTTCTTGACTAGTGCCTGACAATGGCCTTTTATATAGAGTTCGAGGCGATGAGGTCCCGAAAATCCGTATCTAATAGGATTTATCATGCCCTTTGAACTTCGGAGTCCAAGAGGCCTCTAGACTTTTAGGGTCTAGCAGCCTAGTCAGGTAGAAATGTTGAGGTCATGAAGGCAACCTCCCCTTTGTCCAGACACCAACGACCTCTCTTATGGACTGAGTAAGAGCGACCTTACCTTAAGTCCAATCACGAGCGGCCTCCTTTTAGACCAAGTACGAGGTAACCACACCCTTTGAAGGGTCTTAATCATGAAGAATGCTTACAAGGTCTTTCTGCTTATAAGGTTTTCACCTAGGTCTTCTCTTTACCTAGGTGGCTTTCATCTAAGTCTTTTACTTAAAAATATTTTAAGTCTTTTTTCCTAAGCATTTTGACTTAGGTTTTTTACTCAAAAAATATTTTAAGTCTTTTTACCTAAGTATTTTGACTTAGGTCTTTTTACCTAAGTGTTTTAGATCTTTATGCCTAGGACCTTTTCACCTAGGTTTTTTACTTAAAAATGTTTTAAGTCTTTTTGTCTATACATTTGACTTAGGTCTTTTGCTTAAAAAATATTTTGAGTCTTTTTACCTAAGTATTATGACTTTGGTCTTTTTTTCTTAAGTGTTTTAGGTTTTTCCTCATATAAGGTTTTAATCTAGGTCTTTTATTGCCTAGGAAGTTTTCACCTAGGACTTTTTCTACCTAGGTGATTTTCACTTAGGTCTTTTGCTTAAAAAATGGTTTTTCACCCAAGCATTTTGACTTATGTCTTTTTGCCTAAGTGTTTTAGGTTTTTCTGCCTAGGAGGTTTTCACTAAGGCATTTTTTCTACCTAGGTGGTTTTCATTGATGTCTTTTTTTGCCTTGGTAATTTTTACCTAGGTCTATTTTTCAAGTGTGGCATTTGTTTTTATGAGTTTAAATGTTTATCTGTTCTTCTATGAAGAGCTTCTCCCCTCTATAAAACTCATAAAAAAATTTTGCTTTCGTTTGGACCTAGAAATTTGTTTGTCTAAATTCTAACTTAGGTCTTAATTTCACTCAAAAGGTGTTATTTGAGGAGGCCTAAGAGAGATTTGAGAAGGCCGAGGAGAGCCACATGAGGGTTTATCCGAGGTGCCTTAAGGGTGTTATCCAAAGTGGCCGATGAGTGTCAACTGAGGACTCATGGGGTTATCTGAGGTGACCGAGGGTTTTATCTGAGGTGCCCGATGGTGTCATTTGAGGCGTTTAAGGGTGTTATCCAAACATGTTATCCAAGATGACCGAGGAGAGTCACCTAAGGGTGTTATCCGATATGCCCGAGGAGAGTCACTCGAAGGTGTTTTCCGAGGTGCCTGAGTTTGTTATCTAAGGAAACATAACCATTTTTGTGCTTTCTTATTTTTTTCGTTTTATTGAGATTGAATATCTAAACGAGTTTGTTTTGTTGGTTTATGGTGTAAAAGTTGATTGCCTAGAATATATTTGACATATTAGCCCCAAGAACTCACCTTCCACAAAATAGGGAAACAAATTATCCAAGCTTCATCAAATAATTGTTTTGTTTAATTTTTGTAGCATATTTTTAATTTTTGTAGTTTAAGGTGAGAAGATTAATTTCATTATTTTTATTTGTAATTTTAATAGTATTCATTCTGAAAAATGAATGAATTTTAGTTAAACTTAATGTATAATTCTTAATTTTTCTACAGAATTGTAATTCTTAAATTTCAAGCTTTCTAATGAACCAAATTTGAGCTTCTTAATGAACAAGCCAAATTCAAACTTTTCAAAGAGCTGAGCCAAGTCGAGTTGAGTTCAAGCTTTCAAAAAATTTCATGAGCCAAACTTGAGCTTAATCCTAAAATTCTAATCAAGCTCAAGTCGAACACGAGCTCCAATAAAAATTTATGAGTCGAGCTCAAGCTTAGCACTATTCGGCTCAACTCGTTTATAGCCATAAAGTTTAAGGATCAAATTGGCTCTGCAAAAAAAAATTAAAGAGCCAAATGACTTTTTAGACAAAGAATGGCGCCAAATTATACATTATTCCATTCCAAATTTGTTGCACCCAATACTCTTATCCTACTCAATCAAAATCATTACGAGGCCCCACTACTATATAACCCTCACTAAACTAGTAATGATATTAAACACTGAATTACAAAAAATTATACACTAGCCACTTATCTAATAGACCTAACTACGTGTGGTTAACTGATATGCGTCCGAGCGACTACGCTTCAGACCAATAGGCAAGTGCACCTATTGCTCCTAGTATAGCTATCGGAATATCGAGTGTCGTATCCACAAGGACTACTTATTACTAGTACTAACCCTCTCTTTATTATCTAACCGACAAATTTGTAGTGAAGAATTTAAATAAATAAATAAAATAAATGAATGGAAGCAGGCAACAAAATTAATTTCAGAAAACGAGAGAAAACAACGTTTAACAAGCAGATGTAAAAAAAAAACAGTGTCTGGACTTTGAATTCCCCTAAGACTTTTCCTAAACTCGACTCATCCGATTAATTGACTGTTATTTTTGTTGGACCGTAGGAACTCCTAGTTTATATTAACCACTCTCTCGAGCTAGCTAACGTCTAATCTTAGGTTGATGTCGACCCCAATTAAACTCTCGTTCTAATTAAAACCCCTAGTATTGTATTAATTCGTTCTGTGAGTTCCCAGTATTGGGTTTGACCCCAATCTATCTAGACGATTTATGTCGACCTATCTCTAGATTTGCATGCAACTCCTTTTAATTGTGGGTGTTCTATTTACGACAGGATTTCTCAATCTCAGTTCGCAAAAACAGAATTAAATTAATAACGCCGGTTGAAATTAATTCAATCAATTTTAACCACAATTAAATTGCAACAAAATTAACAAATCAATTAACCAATTGAATCAAATATCAATAGGAATCTTAGGGTTCATTGCAATCCAAACACTATTGCAAAATTAGTTCACATCTAATATAACAACCTCAATAACTTCGAAAGGAAGACAAACGCATTACAAGAACATCACAACTTCAACAAAATTAATTAAATACAATAGCAATTCAATTTGTTGTCAACATCCCAATTTCAATAGATTTAATTGAAAAGCAGGAAAAGGGAAGAAAACATTAACCAAATCAAGTTCCCGGTGTTGATAAATGCTACTCTGCTCTTCTCCTAGTTGGTCTTAGCTATTCCGGTCAATGAAAATTGTATCTTCACAACGTTTTTGTGTTCTGTTCTCAACTTCGACTTTCTTCTGAGTTCTAGTGAAGCACGATGCCACTCCAATGTTTACCGGTTAGCAAGACTGGTTTCCGTTTGGGTCTGTTTCTACACTAATCTCCCTCAAAACTCAATCTCCATCCCCCTTCGTTCCTGATGTGAGTCTCCCTTCTCTTTCATCTCTCCCTTCCAATTTTTGATTCTTCTACTTTGTTCAATTTTTCTGGTTTGTTTTTCTCTCTCTTCAATCTCTCTTTTTTTTTTAGTTTTTGAAATTCAAACTCCAGCCCCCTCTCTCAATCCGAAAGTCCCCCACAAAACTTTGTCTTCAAATCTTCAGAAATCTTTGTTTTCAATTGGGAGTCATCATCTGCTTTGCCTCTCTCTCCCAACCGATCTTACGTTCATGAATCAAAACGCCGCGTCCAATGATGCACAAAGTGAAGCTTTAAAGAACCACCAAAACGCTGCGAACAATCATCTTATCAAAACACAGCATGTCTTACCACTTCACACTCTGAACTTTCTTAATGCGCTGTGTTTTGGATAAACAAAGGTAGCTTAACTCTAAAATCAACCAATGTGTTTTGGAAAATATCAATACAGAACCCCACATTTTGGCCCATTACAAGACAACCCCTGAACATGCTGCTAACTCCATTTTTAGTCTAGAATTTTTTACATTTTATTACTGAAGGACCCTTGAACTCCTAACTTGATCCAAATTGCTCCTTTTCGTGCCATTCTTTCTCCGTTTCTATTCCTTTTCATAATAGCGCCTGATCATGACCTAAAGATTAAAAACTAATAAATTAAATGCTGCAAAGAGAATTTAATCACTAATTATAATAAAAATTAAGCACTAATTCTCAATAAACATTAAACATTAATTCTCTATAAAAATATGTATAAAATAAGCACTTATCATTAACAACCTAACAGAAGGCACGTTAATGGATGTGTAATCTTCAAAACGTTGTCGTTTAAAAAGGGAATTAAGAAAAAAATTTTATCTCCTTCCAACCTTCCTCATCACTTTCTGTTTCTTCTTTATTAGCAACATACCGCCAACATTACCACCACCTTCACAACAAATCCTCACATCTTTAATTTATCACAGCTCATGTATTCTATAAATAAATAATCAAGAAAAAAAAGCAAAAGTGTAATAAAATTCCAACAAAAATCATAATAAATTGCACCAAATAAAAAAAAAGAGATGGATTCTTCATTTTCCTCCAAACAAATCACAACAAAAATCCAACAAAATTGCATATTCTATACCTACACTGGACAAAATTGCTCCTTCTCCAGTACTATACCACATCTATCCTGGCCGCCACCGGAGTTGACCAAGAAATGTTAAACAAGTTGTAGAAACCCAAAGTGAGTTAGAGACAAACTGAAAATGTAACACCCCTTAATCCGACTATTTCTAGCCGAACCAAGTTGTGCCACATTACATATTGCATGGTATGCAGATCATATTCTAAATCTAATTACAAAATATGGGTACATTTTTTTGTCTCTTCTATTCTAACTTTGCTTGTGCCGACTTCATCTTCACAGTATATGCCAATTTAAGTTCTTTGGGCCCTGATACTATTTGACAGTTCCTATTTTTTTTCTCATCCTTTGGAGACCTACAAGTTCAGAATTAACCAAACTTGTTGAGCAATTACGTTTAGTGGATACTTTAACTATTGAAAAGCAATAATATTTTAAAATACATGCAATATTCAAAATATAAATGCACTTCAAATAAGAGTATTACAACTATCAAATAAATAATTCAGTTTAAATAAAATAATAAATATGTCAAATAAATCATCTTTTATAAAACAGTAATCAACCCAATCAATTGCTTTAAATATAATCTTAAGTAAGCCAAATAAAATAATATTATTCTAATTTGCAGTCTGGATAGCTCTACTAGGTAATTAGGTGAACGCATGGATAAAGCTACTGTATTTGATTCTCTATTTCTGGATAACTCTAGGCTATAGTCAGAGTATCGTATGTTTCACTGTAATCTATCTCATGGCAATAGCTGGAGCAATCAAAATTTGAATTCATTTAAATGGTAGTATCCAAATTATTCAAAGCAAATTACCGAAATCTGACCCACTATGGGCTCTATTCGATATTTTTTTCCAAAGTCTAATAAAAATTTGACTTAGTTGGTCGTAGTACTGCTCAGTATATGATGCATCATACCCTTATCGCACTAGTTTAACTTAACCTAAGTAGAGCATAAAATATTTACTAGATATGTGAAGGATTTATTGAATATAAAATTTACTGCATTTCCTCGCATTCATTGAATTCTGAAATATATATATTGCATTTTCCAAAAATAAACACCATCACAATATACATTTCAAATCAAACATTTTTATCAAAAATATCTTCATAATAAATTCACTGTATATGTCATTAAAAATATATTCACAGACAATTTATCACATTTTCATCAAAAGCTTATTCATCGTAAAATTGATGTGTTTTTACCAAAAATATATTTAACATAATTATGCTGTATTTGATATTTCAAATATTTCATATTAAAATATATTGTATCTTTTATCAAGGTATTATTTACCATAAATAGATTTGGTAATTATATCAAAATTACACTTATTAGAAATTTACTATATTTTTTCTCGTCAAAATATTTTCTTCCATAAATCTACTTAATTCAAATGTTTCTTTATCAAAATTTAATACTAAATCCCTTTTATCAATTTATAAATCATTTCATAAAATTATTGTCTAAGTTATTCTAGGTACTTTAATTTTCCTAAAATAAACTCAGTTTCCTTTGTATGTATAATTCTCGAAAACATTCGTTTTCAGAATTAAAAATATAACTTAAATATCAATATCTAAACTTAAAGTCACTGTTTAATAGAAATATCACTTTTATTGATTATTTCAAAAATAGCTTGATTTCTTAAATATTTTAGCGTTAAATCGTAAATACTAAATTTAAACTTATATTTATATGAAATTCCCAATTCCTAAAAAGTATATTCATAATTATGACAATAATAACCAATTCTTCCATTTTAACAAAATACTTAAAATCATTGATTTTTAAAATATTAATTTTGACCGAAACCACTTGGTTTAATCTATAAAAATTTCAATCGATTATTTAATTGGTACATATATCTATAACTAAATAAAATAAATTATAATTAAATCACCACAATCATTTTACCAAATAAAATTTGCAAAACACAGTCAAATTTGCATTTTGATAGAGATATTTCTGCGTTTTGATAAAGAGATTTCCAATATGTTAGGCGCACCGTTTTGACAGGAGAAAGGGGTTGCTGGGTTATGTGAAACGCTGAAATTTCATGCGTTTTGTGTTCTGATTTTGCAAAGGAAGCTTAGTAAAACGGCTGGGTCATCATGCATTTTATATTCAGCTGTCAAAACGTGTGGTTTGCTTGTGTTTTAGTTTGGAAGGTAACCAGAAGAGAGGCTGGGATTCAAAGACTTTGAAAAGCAGATTTCACGATCTGATTTAGGATTAAGAAGATTGGGTAAATGGGATTCGAAGACCGGTTCTGGATTGGGAGTTTTAAAATTTGAAAGAAAGGGAAAGAGAACGGAAGAAAGGTTATAAACAGAAATAGAAATTTAAAGAAAGGAAGAACACGAGCTGAGGTAGATGGTGAACGATCGGGGTGCAGCTGCTGGGTTCTGGACGGAGATCTCTACCAGCGACGAAGAGAGCTTCTTTTTGGGCTCTGGACGCGATGAAGACGAAGGTTTTGAAGGATATTTTTGTTAAAAATTTAGTTGGGTTATGCGTTTAATTTGGAAAGGAAGTGGCTGGCGTGCGTTTTGGTGAAGGAAATTTCAGGTTGAAGTCCAAAACGCAGCCCTTGGACGTGTTTTTGCAAATGAAGATAAAGCTGTGTTGCACATCGTTTTGATGGATGAGGAGAGTCCAAAAACGCAGTCATCTGGTGTGTTTTGATGTCAAGACTTCTGATTTATTGGCACGCCGTCGTTTTGAGTTGGATGAAGACAAAAGGAGCTGGGTATAACATTGAGGCGCCTCTGACTTTGGGTCGAAGGTGGAGAGATGCGAGTTGGAGCACAGAAGAACAAAAACCAACAGAGGAAGAAGAAGCTTACAACGCACTTGTTCTTGCATTTTGGGCAATAGAAGAGCACGTTTTGGCTTTAGAATAAAGAAAGAAGAGAATTAAAATAAAAGAAAGATTTCAGCTGTCCACGTGAAACAAAGAGAGGAATAACAGCAGCTTTACACGTGAAAAAGAAGAGAAAGGGAGAGCTATACACGATCTAAAAATTGAAGAAAAGGAGCAGGCGTGAATGGTGTGCGTTGGGACTAGTTGGTTTCAGTCTTGAAAAGCAGAAATATCTGGCACTTTGGAGATTAAAAAATGAAAAAAGCTAAATGCTGTGTTTTGGCGTGTGAAGTTTAAAAAGCAGCTGGGTTTTGAACCAGGGGAGGCAACAAAATAGAGAGGAGCGGCTGGAAACGTGATTTGCAGAGGTAGCAGCTGGGATTCTCGATGAAGAACAGAGGAAGCTCAACACGATCTGAACCAGAGGGTGACGCGGACGATCTTGGCTGAACTGGTTTTGGGTTCTACACTGGAATTGTAATCTGAAGAAGACGCCATCTTCTTGTTGGAGCGGCTGAAGATTTGAACCAGAGGTAACGATCTTGATTTTCTTCTCTCTAGCTGATTGGAAAACAAAGCAAAGAAGGGAGCTGGTATTCGAAAGAACCCAGTACCTCACCTCTAGAACCATAATTGGAAATCATTGAGCAACCAAAAGAAGGAATTAACGGTCATTGATTTTCTCTTTCAGTTTATTCAATTAATTTTGTTGAAATTTCATTGTTATTGTTTTTATTCTTATGCTGAACCTCTGCGTGATTTTACTAAAATTGAATTGTTGATGACGAATCAATATGGATTATGAGTTTGGATTGAGATTGAACTTTGATTTTAA
Organism: Croton laevigatus; assembly: GCA_949640765.1. Lineage (NCBI taxonomy): Eukaryota > Viridiplantae > Streptophyta > Magnoliopsida > Malpighiales > Euphorbiaceae > Croton > Croton laevigatus. The sequence continues at coordinate 690 of CATIWJ010359300.1, read as the reverse complement.
TCTGTGAATGAATTAGCTTTGGTACTGTTTACTGTTCTTCCTTGCTTTCCTTTTGAAATTATTGAGACTGAAATGTCGATGATGAGAGAAGAACAGCGGCTGAAGATTTGAACCAGAGGGAGCGGTGATCTGAAGAAGACCTGCAACTCTAGCTGGAACGCTTAGGCCGCAAAGATTGATTGAAGAGCATCTGAAGCTGATTTTGTTGTGGATCTGAATTCGAAAGAAGCAAACCCAGAATTTGAAGGGAATGGCATTTTGCATTTCTTTGTCAACAATGATTCCGGTTAATCTTTCTTGATTTTCTCTGTTAATTTATATTTTGTGTTGCTTAAATTGTGATTTGTATGGAAGATTAAATTAATTATTGTGTCTTAATTGAGATTTAATTTGATAATTATTTTGTTAATTGATTTGCTTCGGTAATTATATTTATTTATATACTTTGCTGTTTTACACTTGATTTTGTTGAGTTTGAAATATTGGTGATGAATTGAGATTTGTTTACTGATTAATTTTTATGGATTATTGAGTTAATTATTTTGATTGTTGGTGTTGAGATTGAGATATTATTAATGAGTTAGCTTCTGTTTAGTGATTTTTTTTAGAGATTATACTGTGGTAATTCAATTATTGACACTGATTTGAGATTAATTCTAAGTTTATTATATGAACTGAATTGTTTGGTTA
>CATIWJ010359275.1:0-28236 GCA_949640765.1 Croton laevigatus | reverse complement strand
GGCCTCAGCTTTTCTGTATCTCCATCTCCTTCATCGGTGTTAAGGTTTATCGTTATTAATTTTTATTTGTAATTAATTATTTATTAATTATATATATTACTGCAGTTTCTAATCATATCTATGATCCGTTTATGTTTATTTGTATATGAAACTAACGCGTTTCTAACATCTTTTATTATAATGTGATTTTTTTAAACTAAAGATATTCAGTTTCATTGATGAAATGAACAATTATAAAGAATTTGACTGGGGTACATAGAGCTTGATGAAACTCAACCTAATAACACAAATATATATATTTTTCCAATATTCAAATCTACTTAAAAAGAAAATAAAAACTTGAAAAATCCACAGATTTGAATATTGACCAGCAATATTCTTGAACCCTTCAAATAAAGTCAGCCAAGAGAGGATGGATTTGCCTTCCTTCGATGCAGCACCTCCAAGAGTTGTATATGCCACTTGAGACCACATTGGAAGAAGAAGCAAGAATATCACCCCAAAAAGATCAGATCTTCAATGAAAAATGATAAAAAAAAAACTATAAAGCCATTGTAGATCTGCTAAAAAAAAAGGTAAATGTAACTCTACCATCTCCAAAATACAAAAGGGATAAGCCTTAAGACATCAAACCAAGGAACCAAATACCAACAACCAAAAAATAAAAAAGAAACAGGAAAAGGAACAGGAATTTGCAGTCCCCATGCTGCTTACAATCAAATGATTTATCGAATGAATGTGGTCAGTAATCACTGATTCTTCTTCTGAATGGAATCTCCTATTTCTTATCATACATACTACCAATTTTTTTTAACATAGATATAAATTTATACACCCGAATGTGGATAGGGGATTGGAATTCAGTTCGTTAGGATTTGAGAACAAAAGTTGGTTATTACTAATATGTCACTACTATATATATATATATATATATATATATATATTCTATCACCTCATTTATAAAAAATTTCATATCTTTTTAGAAATAATAAAAACTATATTATAGTCCTTTTTTGAAAAAAAATATGTATTAGACCTATTTGATCTATTATCAGATAATATCATTTACACTTAAAAATTATATTTACGGAGTATATAAAGATAATATTATTATAAAATAAAATTTATATATGATAATATTTCTTGAGATACTAATTATTTACCTTCATTAAGACTGGTTGGTTGTACATTCATTAATTTTCCTAGTGGCAATTGAAATTTTTATTTGATTGTAGTTTCTAGACAAAAAGTTACTACCTCCGTATTTTATGGTTCTTTACATTTCCGTTTTTAGGTGTATTTTTTGGGTTCTTTATATTTCCATTTATAGTAAGTTTTGTAATTATTTATTATTATTTTTTTATTGGTATTAGTGAAAAAATAATTTTTTAGAGGATTAGTAATTGTTTATTATTATTTCTGTATTGGTATTGGTGAAAAGCTAATTTGTGTTGGTATTGATGAAAAGTAAATGTAAAGAATCATAAAATACGGAGGTAGTAAATTAAATGAGTTTTTGAGAAAATAAAAGTATACTGAATACAGTAATAAATTATATTATATTCAATAAATTGTAAAATTTTATAAATAATATTTTAAGATATAAGGATATTTGGGCTTGACATCCTAATCTAATTAATAGTTAGCCTAACGACCATCTAGCCTAGTGGCTGAGTGTGGTGCCTAACGACCTTGAGGTCGTGGGTTCAAATTCTATTGCGGACAAGGAAGTAGCCCAGTAGTCGGTGCTTTCCTTATAAAGCCTCCGTGTTTGGGTTCAATTTGCTTTCCCCATCTCCTTTAGATAAATAGTAGAGTAGATGTATCTATGTCAAAAAAAAAAAAAAAAAAATCTAATTAGTAGTTAGCACATTGTGTTGATATACGTGTTTGAATTCTTATTCTTATCAGTTGGACCACTTATAAATCAATTTACATACACCAACCCAATTAAGAATTTGTGTTGTTACATTTTTATCCATTTTTTCTAGTGTAAATACACAAATGTACTTGTTTGCTTGTGTTATTACTACATATCAGTAAATTACAAAACTTAATAGTGGTTGGAACTAGCAAATGTGGTAAGATATTTGTCCTCGAATCCTAACGGACCAAGTTCGAATTTTTCTATTTACATCCGGATGTGTGAGTTTATATATCTAAAAAAAAAAGTCTCCTATACCCGATTCGAAATATAAAATATTTATTAGATATGAAACAAATTAAATTATTAGGAAAAAAAGGAGCACAACAATGGATTAAAAATAAAAAGTACAAACTAGTTTATTATTTTAATTATTCATTCAACTTAAAAAGAAAAGAAAATTAATGATGAGGAACATAACACAAAAATAGCTAGGGCTAATTAGAAGAATTAGAAAACATCCTACGGACACGTACATTATTTGAGCAGGCAAATTAAGTACCTAATTCTGCATTTTCTGAAGAAGAACAGTTCTGACAGCTTCTTCATCAGTTAAACCATCAGGAACCCTAACCATATAATCTTGAACCAGCATCTCCTTAATGCTCGACACGCTTCCATGTTGAACTTGAAACTCAGCTTCTCTAAAAGCTTCCATTAAACTTGCAGCTGGATTATTAACATTTGGTGAAACAGCTCGAATCATAGCTTCACATGATCCTATAATTTTCACTTCAATTTCTACAACCTTATTATTAGCTCTTGCACATGATCTCATCATCATGTCATTGCCAATATTGTTAATTTTGACATTATTATTATTTTTATTACTATTATTCTTTGATTGTTTATTCTCTAATTCTTCAACTTTAGCTTTGAGTTCTTTTATATATGTTACTGCATCTGCAAGTAGAGATGCTTTATCCATTTTGGACACAGTAGGAACTACCGATCGAAGCGCGTAAAATCTATGATTAAGCCTTTCTCTGCGTTGTCTTTCTGCTTCAACGTGATTCAGATGAGTTTCTTTACCCTCGGCTTGTTTTCTTGATCTTTTCTTGCATGGATACGTACTTCCAGAATCAGAAGACGTTCCATCTTTTTTATTCTTGATTATAATTTCTGCTGCGGCTTCCATTTTATTCTTGTCTTCAATACCTGAAAAAATCCCAATATCAAGCAAACAACAAGGAGAAGAAGCATTGTTATTATTAATATTACCAAGATTATTAGGGATTTGATGAAGAGAATTTGTTTGGTTTTCGTCTCCGAAAAGAGATTTACAATGTTGCACCAAACTCCAATCTTCATTGATTAAGTTACAAGATCCTAACTCAACAACACCAGCAGAAGTCGAAATACAAACAAGAGTTTGAATTCCGTGCATACGAGCTTCTTTAACCCTGTCACAATAATTATATAATTGTAACTCATTATCACCACTCAACCAAATGAAATTCCCAGACCCAAATGCTCTACTCAAGATTCCATCTCTATCAACAGAAAAGGATCTTGTTACAGATACTGTTTAGAACCATTCGTAATCTATAACATCAACATCTGGGAATCTATCCATATCCAGTTCATCGCTGAAAAGAGTTGGGAACTCTTTAGTGCTATGATTGTTATTAATCATAGACATAGTCATCATCTTCTTTTTTTTCATGGTCCAACCCAAATTTACTACTAGCTTTGGCTGCAAATTCTTTTGTGCCACGGAAATTTCCGTCACCCCATGATAAAATTAAGGAACCAGTGGTAGCATCCTTGGTTACTTGCCAGAAAATGACGTAAAGCCACCATTCTGGCCGGCTTTGGAGGATGAACTGAAGGCGGTGTTGGAATGGGGAAGGAGGAGAAGAGGAATGATCTTGACGAAATGGCTTGAATGAAGAAGAAGAAGATGGGGACATTATCTCCTCCATTAGAGTATATATTATTTTGTTTGTTTGGGTGAAGGGTATTGAGCTGAGATGCCACTCAATTTATTTATAAGGGGCTAGATAAGAAGCTTGGGTTAAGTGCGTACGGGCTTGGGTTAGAAATTTTTTTTTTTGGGTCACTACTTTTTATTATTTCTAAATAATAATTGATTAAATCAATAATTTACTTTTATGATTGAGAAATATAAAAACAAGAGAAATTAAAAGCTCTAGACAGGTTTTTTTTTTTGTCTCAATCTTCTTCTCACCATTATCACATGGAAATGTTGTTTTCCTTAACGTTTAAAATCAAATTTTCGCTGGCCCAAGAGTGTGCAACTAAGATCGCCGATCATTTAATTCCATTCATTCTTGGTTTGATTTTTTCATGTTCAAATATCGTCTCAAGTATACAACAACTTTAATAAGGGAATATGATTATTAAAATATTTAAATTAACTAGAATTTCAATAGCTAGTTCAATTTATAAAATGATTTTACTTCTCATTTTAATTATGAATCAAAATTTCATTTTAAGTACATAGTTAACCAGAACAATGCAAGATGAACAAAATATTTAATTTGAATAACAATTTTTGAAATAGTGCAGTTAAATCTCTCGTAGTAAGAGATGTCTCACAAATTATCACTCAATAAATTTTACTATATCATTTTTAACTGCAGAAAATTAAAATATTACAAAAGTTGCCTGCAATATCTCGTTGCGAGGATGCACCCTCCCCCTTTTTTGAATTACAATTTAATTGAAGTGGTAGCTAGAAATTGGTAATATTAAGAAATTGTATTGTTTTTAAGAAAGAAAAATTATGATTTTAATAGCAACGGTAACACGTAAAAACACAAAAAAAACGATGCATGTTATTCTTAATTATTCATTTTGACAAGGATTATTAGAAACGTATGAAGGTTAAAAAAAAAGAAAAGGAAATCTTATGATCTCTATAGGTTTGCAGCAAGGTTGTGATGTACTATTAGAATGTGTAGTTAGAAGTTGGTGGGCGGATTTAATAATAGCTCATAAGCAAATATTGTCATTAATATGCTTCTTTCAAAAATAAAGGAAAATTTGAGAGGCTAGAAATCGTACTCAAATACGAAAAATTAGAACCGCTACAATTTCTTTGAAAATGATTAGCTTTGATGGCAATTAATTTTCCATTAAAGCTTTAGAGGTAAAAATAATTTGTCCAACTAAATAAAATAAAATAAATATAATCATCTAAAAACTAAGAGCAATAATACGAAAATAATAAAATTTCACTTGATGTTTCAAATTGTTTTCAAATGCACTAAATGGCTAAGACTTTCACTTCTTATTACTCAAAGACACATGAGAAGACCAACTGAACCCCGCCCAGTTAGTATGTAAAGATGTCTTTTATTTTTATGAAATTTCCATTTTACCATGGGAGGTTAGCTATTGCTACTTTGGATGTTTGCATTCTTTAAATTGATATCTTTCATCACTAGGAGTCACCTAATGAATCTCAGGTGATTCGAGCTCTGTCGATTACATAAGATCAACCAAAAAGTTATTGTTTGGCAATTTTTTTTTAATTAGAAGACCTACTATCTAAAATCAAATTTGTAGAAATAGGTTTCCTATTATTACTCTTGTATTGCTAATTGTCCAACAAATTGATTGAACAAATAATTTTAATTTTAGGGTAATTATAAACTTTTCCCTTTTTTATAAGTTTGCCTCTATTCTAGGAGCGTTTAGGATTCCCACTAATATGTTTACGTTATTTCTTATTTACTTTACCCATTTTAATTTCAATAATTTAAAAATAACTTTGTCAAAAGATATTAATATTAATATGAATTCTCATTGATAAATTTAGTTCATCAATAAATTAAAAACTAAAAAATTGAGGTTCGATGAAAAGTCAAGACTTGTAAGATCCCACATCGGATATTGATTTAGCTTTGATATGATTTATGTCACAGCCCAAAATTTTATTTAAGGACTAAATTGTAATTTACCATTTTTATCAAAATAAATAATTATTTTGGTAAAAATTCAAGGATGAGGTAGTTTGATGATTTAAATGTCTAAACGATAATCAGGTCGAAAAGACAGTCGTTTTAAGTATGATATTGCAATTTCCGACTCCGAGGGTATTTTGGTCATTTTGACCATCGAAAATTTTAAGTGCAGAATTAGGTTCTAAACTATTAAGATTTTGTTCCTCGACTCCGTTATGAGCATTCTGTGTATAAATTTTATAGGATTTCGTTGCAGAAGTAATTTTCAATTTTTACTGACACCAGTAAAATGCAGTGAAACTGTAAATCGAAATTTATTTCAGTAAGATTTTATGTAAATTACTAGAATAATAAAGGGTATTTTAGTCATTTTAAATTTCAATATATTTTTAATAATAATAATAATAATAATAATAATAATAAGAGAAAAAGACAGACAAACAAACAAAACATAGCAATTAAAAGAAGAAGAAAAGGAATGAATCACGTTTAAAGAAGGATACTGTGGGGAGCAGGATTTGATTCCTAATTTTGGTTGTTCTGATAATTGAAATCAGATACCAAAGAATTGGTTGGGATTAATAATTTATGTTGGGGTATAATTGAAGGAAGAGGGGAAGAAATACTGCCATTTTTCGGGTGCAACAAACAGAAGCAAAATTTAAGAGCCAAATTATTATTCATTCATTATCCTTAGAAACCAAATTCAGAAATCAAATCCTGGGATTGTGGTAAGCAACATGGAGGTGAAGAATGTTTCGAAAGGTGACCGAAGATAGGAGGAGCAGTCGGATCAGCTATGAAAAAACAATAATCTACCAGTTTTTAGTATCCTCGATTTTCATCGTCTCCTCATAATTTTCCAAAGGATCTGAGGCCACAAATTGACCGGAAACCTTATAAGCAGTCGATCGGTTTCATAACATGAAGTTTCATCGTCGGAAACGCTGCCGGAAGTCGGATCCAGGAAACGGGTTGCAATATCCGTTTATCATAAAACGGGTGAAGAAGACGACGGTTCGGTTTAACTTTTGGTCCGGTTAGCATGAGTAGATTCAAGAGTTGGTCTGGGCAGCGTCCAAAACACCGTCGTTTTGAATGTCGAATTCTAGATCAGTACGCTAGTTTTCTATTAATCACGCGGAGACCCCTCAAGTTTCCTGTCGTTTTCATTTATGCCCCTCTGCCCATATTTTTGTTAGGTATTGACCCTAAAACTTATTTTAGCTCTTCAATTTCATCCAATCAATTATTAATTTAATAAATTGAGTTTATTTTTAAAATTAAATAATTTTAGGGTACTAATAAATTAATTTAAGGTTAAGATTAAGTTTAATAATGAAAAATAAATATTATAAACTGTTTAATTTGAAAAATACTATTAAATGAATATTTTATGATTTAATTTGTGGGTAATTTAAATTGTTTCTAAGATTAAATATTTTAATGACTTAATTAAATTATATGGGCAACAATGTTAAATCTAAAATACATATAAAACGAGTTCTATTTAATTATTTGACAAAAATTTATTGGTTAACACTTAATAAATCTTTATTTGAACAATTAAATTAAAAGAGTTCCAAATTAAAAATTTATATATGACAATTGGACTATTTGATGGACAAATTATGGATAAATACCTTATGACTTTGATAAATGGACAATGATAGGACAAAGGACAGTCCGAAGACATAACGAATAAGGACCCAAAAACTTAAGGAGACCGAGGTTTGATACTTTAATTATGGAAAGCTCTAAATTTTATTTTTATACATGATTTTTATTATTTGCATTATTTAATTTGAAGTTATTTTTTTTGGTTTAATCTTGCAATTTATGATCATTTTGCTATTTAAGATTTATTAAGAATCTTATGATTTTACTTTTAAAATAAAATTTATGAAAAGAAAAATAATTGACATTTTTTATTAAATAGTTGGAATCATCCATGTGGTTATAATAAAAATAATATTTTTGGAAAACTGATAAATTTCTAAGTATTGATTAATATTTTATTAAAAGATATATTTAATTAAGAAATGGTATTTTAAAAATAAATATAGTTTCTATATATAAGATGAGTTTTAAATAAATAATTGAGATTTTTACTTAATAGACTAAATTACCCATGTGGTTTGGCAAAAATAATATTTTGAGAAATTATATAAATTGAATTTAAAACAAGTATAAATTATTTTCAAAATCCTAATAAAAGTGATTTTTATTTTAAAAACAAGTATTTTAAAAAGATATAATTTAATAAGAATTGGTATTATAAAAGTAAATATAAGTATATATAGGTATATAAATTGAGTTTTTAAACAAGTATTTAAAAACTATTACTTAAATATTTTTATATATTAATAAAAGTTATATTTAATTAAGATCTAATAGCTTAAAACATATCTAAGTCTATTTTGGAGAAAATCAAAATACCTAAAGTAATTTAGAAAATAATTTTATGGATAAGATTTAAAAATTAATATATAAGATAAACATGTTATTGAAAAATATTGATTTAAGATTTAAAAATGTTTTCTGTAAGAATTAACTATAATTATTAAAATAATAATTTTGAAATAAATATGGTGATGAAAAATATAATTTCTAAATAAATAATTCATATGAAAACGTTGATGAAAAATATGGTTTTGGAATAAAAATAAATATTGAATATGATGATTTTGGAATAATTGATTATGTGGAATTTAATGATGAATGAAAGAAAAACAAGTGTGATTTGAAAAATCGGTAATTATGAGAAAAATGTTTTAAGCTCTACTAGGATTTAGTTGAATTGAACCAATGTAGAGTTGATCGATCATTCTCGGTAATTTGTTTATAGCAATTGATCTGTTACGGCAATAGCCATTGTGATTGATTGCGGTGACGACCGATTGGTGTCCGCCATTTGGTCAAAGAAATAATGTAGCCAGTTAGTAACATAACTAATTGGTGGGGAAAAAAATAGATTCGTTCGAATACCTAGTAGAGTTAACCAAGATAACCAAGTGGAATTTTAAATAAATCAATTTAATTTATTTTAAAGAAAAATTTTATTTGATGGTTATTTCATGATTTATGATATTTGAATTATATTTTAAATTTGATGATTATTTTATTACGTGATTTATAACGTTTAAGTTATGTTTTAAATTATTCATATGTATTTAAATTATTTATGCTTTTCATTAGTTAAAGTATCTACTGAGCGAAATCGCTCAGCAAGTTTGGTTAATTCTAAACTTGTAGGTCTCCGAAAGATGTTAAAGAAACAGGAACTGTTAAATAGTATCGGGGCCGAAGAACTTAGATTGACATATACTGTGAAGATGATGTCAGCACAAGCAAAGCTATAATAGAAGAAAAAAAATGCACCCATATTTTGTAATTAAATTTAGAATATGATATATATACCATGTACTATGTAATGTGGCACAACTTGGTTCGACTAAAAATAGTCGAATTAAGGGGTGTTACAATTTATAAGTTAGATTAACTAACTATTTAATTAATTTCGGGTTAACCATTTTAGAAATCCAGTGGATTTGGCCAAAGACTATCAAAAGTATTAATGATTGTTATTTTTAATGATTTGGCTAATTTATTTACATTGATTGACATACAATAAATTAAGAATATCTTGAGAATCAAATTTTCATTGTTATTTTTACATGTTCGACATTAGGAAAAAAAATTCAACCTAAAGCTTTCAAACCAATTCACCTTTTTACAAAAAGAATGCAACATGCGCTATTACAATTACGTTTTAATTGTAAATATTTCAAAATTATTAGTGATATATTTTTTAGATATTTCGTAAATCCAATTTCACTTAATTTGAGTAACTTTTCTAATTCCGCCGCTACTTGTTAGGGGGGGGAGGAGAAACCCTATCCAGCTAAACCGATGTCTTTTGGAGATTTATGTGGCCAAACTCCATCTGTCACGACCCTTGAATTTGAATTGTGACAAGAAATGTCATCTTTGAAAGCGTCCCTAGGAGAAATACCATTTATAGCATTATTGAAATTTTCATTTTAGAAATCGAATATAGGTTGGCAAAATGGCGAAAGCTAGAACTCATTATGAAAATGGATCATGTTGGACTTATTCGGACTTGAGCTTGCCAACGTTAAAAGATTGATAGTAATTGATTGACTTAGTTAATTTGTACTGTTATAAGTTTTGATTGTATGTTGCTTTTATTTCATGAGTGTTTTTTTTTTTCAAAAAGGGAAAAAACAAATTATTATTAATGTTTAAGAGTTGTTAAAAAAATATAAGAAAACTAAAGACCAAACCTGACGCATAATTCTCCCATTTATGAAAAATAAAAAAGGAGAATCAGAATCAATTTGATGAGTGTTTCTAATAAGCAACCAAAGAATAGGTTAAAAATGCTTTCCTAAACTTCTAAATGATTCACTCATTTAAATTTTTTTTTTTTTAAATTTAGTCATAAATTATAAGAAAATCTATTACTGGATAATTTTCTTATTGAGTTTTCTCACCTTCTTTTTAAAGTCCATACAAAGTTTATTATTAAATTTACAATTAATTAACAAAGGTTTAAAAAAATAAATTAAAAGAAATTATTCTTAAATTCAAAACAAGATAAAATATATTGTTTTACCCAAAACTTTACCTAGAAGAACATATGGAAGCATGAGCTTGAGAAAATTAGGTTCCAACCACGAAAGCTTCACCTAAAATCCGCATGGTTTTTGCATGCAATGCAACTGTTTACTTTTTTTTTTCGTTCATATATGTAATACTAACTTTATATAAATATATAAGGAACTTTTTCCTTTAAAAAAATTATATGATATTTTTTTTAGGAAGAGGATCAAGGTTTATACTATCACTATAAAGTAGGCAAACCACTGCATATATTTATTTATTTGGGTACAGATTATATACATATGATAATAACATTGCAGGTTACTCACTTTCACATACATGATCGTGAGAAATCGAATTCAAAGTTCTACTTCCAATAATCTATCCGAAGTGTAAGAAGACGAACCACATCATATTACTATTACATATGTTAAAATATTTTATTCTAAATTGAAAGTAACTATTGAGTCTAGAAAGTGTGACCAATCACAGAATGTGGAGGTTTGAGTTCGATTTTTGTCAACCACAAAGTTATCGCTTATTTGACATATAAAAAAGGCTTACTCTTGCATAATATTGTGGGGAAAAAAAGGCCAATTGGTTTTTCCAATATACATTTTCTGTTAATCACTGTTAGTTATATTTGCTTTGTCTTTGTCAGAATATAAAATTAGTATTGAAAATAGGAAGTTCAGATTATTCACAGCGATGGTTGTTAGAGAAAACCTTTTTACTTTACTTTTTGCCTTTGTTCTGATGTGGGCGCCGGGGGAGCAAGAAATTTGACGCAATTATAAAATTGTTAAATATTCAAATAAAGCATGTTATTATAATAGATGACTGTAGCAATTCCTAATTTGTGTATACATAAACTTTCCAATATTCAAATTTTTTTTTTTTTTTTGGCGTTTCTCTCTGGCAACCTACAAACATTAGGCTACTTTGACGAGTAAAAATGAATAATTATCTAAAAATCTCATTGTCTACAAACCATAGCTCGATAATTAAGTATTTGTTTCAATCAATTCCATAGCACAACTTTCAAATTCATGCTTTAATCTTTGCATGTCATATTAAACTATTTCCTTAAGAAATAAAATAACATTACTGAAAATAAAAAATTAATATACATACCTCTAACTCTATTTTTTCTTTTAGCATACCACTAACTCTCTTCAAAAAGACTAGAATCTTTCAAAATAAGAATTAAAACTTTAAAACTTCATTAGTTAAATCTAAAATCTCATTTAAATGAACTTTGATTTCGATATTATTAGGAAACAAAGATAAAATTAAATAATTTAATACAGTAAAATGGTAAAAACTAAATAATTTAACTCAATAAAATGGGATAGCCACCGGTGACATGGCCAAATAATAAATGCAAGAGGGGATTTTTTTTTTGTTGAAATGTTGGTTTTAGTTAGTCCCTAGACCATGCTCACATTAGAAAACAAAAAGAAATTTTATAAAATTATCTCTAATATAAAGATTTATTCCATTGTGAAATTGATGCGTCAACTAACATTCTAATAGACTTTCTATTTAGAGCGTATGCTAGATAATGTTTATATTAAAAATTATTTGGTAATTGTCTATACATTAAATTACTAGTCTAGAAAAGGAGAGAAAATAAGAAGTGGAACTATGAGGAAGAAATTGCATGAATATAATTTTTTCTCATCATTCACACATTTTATTTTGTACGAAACATTAATCACAATCCATTGCTTTTAAGTTTGTTTTTTTTCTTTTAAATAAAAATTTATTCAAGGCTTTAGGTTTGAATTAGCATTTCAAGGTGTGATTAAGGGATGTTGACAATAGGGGTCAACTCTGGAGCCGGTCCTTAGGCAGACTCCAAGAGAGTCGATACCTAGAGGTCTGCTGGCAAAAATGATGGCCTTTGTGAGTGGGTCGGTTGCCTATGGTCTGGAACTGTTACATGTCCTAGTCTAAGCCTCTTATCTAACCCTTTGTTGGGGGCGCACTTTCATAATAAGGTACTACATTTATCTTTTTCAGGAGAAAAAACATAGTATTTGGTTGGCATGATCGCTAACAATGAACTATGAGAATGGATGTAAATGGTTAAGTTGTTATTAATTATAAGAATCTAAATTAATTTTTAGAAGGTAATGAGTTTTTGTTTGTTTTAGAAAGGTAATCAGTTATTATTTCTTACAAACTTAAGTACAAAATTATAACATCATTGAAATCACTTAAAAAAAGCGCTATTTGCAACGGAACAGATCCGTAGCAAATCTATATCATCACCCCAGTATTTTTTTCACACGATCATCACCCCAGTATATCATACAGTTATTTCTACAACAATCAATCTTCTGCACTGGGAGGCCTAAACCTTCAATCAATTTTTTTCGTTCTATAGAAATTTTTAGGGAATACATCCTCATGTAAAACTTCTTTAACGAACGTCTAGTTTTTCTTGAAATATGCTATTCAATTGTCTCCCAACAAACGTTTCATACATCCATACCCGATCCATATTCATTGTCCTATGTGAATCTACTAAAAGATAAGTATTATTCACAGAAATAGATATAATGATTACAAAATAGATTTCACATAATTCTTCTAAAAGCTCTACGCGTAAACATGACAAAACCATGAAGAACCCAACAAGTTAAAGTTAAGTGAAACCACAAATAAGACTTTCCAGAACCAGAATTTGAACCTCAAAGTTCAAAAGAAGACCCTTGGATTTAAAATGGCTTTTAATCAATTTCAACAAGCTTGCCCAAGTTATGAACAAATTTGAGAATATAAAAATACAATCTTAACTTCAGAATTATAATGACAAATCGAAAATCACTCGGACAATGCTTTGAACTTCACAAGTTTTGTACTTATTAATGGGATTCATACAGGGCCAAACATGACACTGGCAGTGTTTAAATTTTCTGGCTTTTAACCCCTAAATATTTACATTTACTTATAAAACAGAACGGAAAATCGAGCCATCTTACAACACTCAGTAGTAAGCACAACTGGCTTACTCATAAAGACAAATAATAACAGCAAAAACAGTGTACATGAGAATTTCAACCAAAAGTCCCTATATAAAAATGATGCAGAATTAGAAGCAAAATTGAATTTCATGGAGCGGTGGGACCGTAGGTTGGCCCGCAGTGAAGCCTAGGCCCATTTCGGCGGTTTTGCGGCAAGTTTGCGGCTAAGGGTGTTGATATGCGATTTTTGAGATTTCAGAGCTTAATTCTATGGGAAACGGGCCAACGATCGAAACTCACAGCTTTTGGGTGTGATGTTCGTCACTTTTTGGTCAAATTCCATTGTTTGAGCCTCCAAATTGGCAGTTTTCTGTTTTTGACAATAACTTTTAATTTCAGTTTTGACTTTCCTTTTAAGTTTTGGCTTAGGGTTTCTTATTTTTTCCTATTTATATGTACTATGGAGACATTTGGAGACAGTTTTGGTAGAATAATATTTTCTTTTTCTAGAGGAGTCTCTCTAGGGCCATAAAAGTTCCTAGGCATTCTTAGACTAAACAGGACTTTTGCTTATCTTTATTTATCTGTTAATTTCGTTCTACATCAAAAAAACAAATGGGAAAATAAGAAATTTATATAAAAAAGGGATAATGAAAAAAAACTCTCTAAGTTTTTACTAAATATACAAAAACCTCCCTGTCTTTTTTTTTCATACAAAAAAATCCTCATTTTTTTTTCGGTTAAACATTTTCCTCCTTTTGTCTATTTTTTATGTTAAAATAACGGTTGAAGGATCAAAATGTAAGTTTTATGAGGTCCTTTTCAAAAAACTAAACAAATGAATGACTATTTTGAAATTTTCCCAATTCCTGTTCTTCAACCCTTCCATCTCAGATCACAGCCACCGCCGCCGACACCTTCGCCACCAACGCCGCCCGAGACCACCATCAGTTTCACCAACCGCTGCTCAAACCCCCACCTCCGACCAAACTCACTCCCTTCCTGATCGGACAAAACAAAAAATGGAATCGAAAACAAAAAATCAATATGGAATCGAAACGAGAAGCAATTTCGTACGACGAAATAAGATTGTTGCCGTCGCAATCTCTACCTGTTAGTCGAACCTGTTACCATGCCTCACGATCTCTACCTCTGCTCCGTCATACCCATCGGTGCTTTATATTCTCTTAGCGTCTGGATCTCTAATTCTGCTTACATTTACTGGTCAGTGTCGTTTATTCATATGCTCAACCCGTTGATACAGATCGCCGTTTATTCGATTGAAGCTTTGTTTAAAAGAGAAGGATTTAAGATTGATACTATGGTGAATATGTTATCGATCTCACTTGGTATGGGTATTACAGCTTATGGGGAAGCCAGATTTGATACATAAGGTGTGATTTTGCAACTGGGTGCTGTTGCAATTGAAGCGACTAGACTGGAATTGATTCAACTAGGTACGGTCGAAGGAGTGGTGGTTGGTGTTAGGATTCGGTGTTTTAATCGAAGTCGTGGATGGATCTGAGGGTTTTCAAACTATGTGAGTCCGATCGGGAATGGAATGAGTCTGGTCTGAGGTAGGGGTTTGAGCAACGATTGGTGAAACTGATGGTGGTCTCGGGCGGCGTTGGTGGCAACAGTGGCTGTGATCTGAGATGGAAGGGTTGAAGAAGAGGAATTGGGCAAATTTCAAAATAGTCCTTTAGTTGTTTAGTTTTTTTAAAAGGGCCCCGAAAAACTTACATTTTGATCCTTCAACCGTTATTTTAACAGAAAAAATAGACAAAAGGAGGAAAATGTTTAACGGAAAATAAAATGAGAATTTTTTTGTATGAAAAAAAAAGACAGGGAGGTTTTTGTATATTTAGTAAAAACTTAGGGAGTTTTTTTTTCATTATCCCTATAAAAAATTATACCAAAATCACAGCATATCATAGCAACATAAAGACATTTATTAAACCAAAGCAAATCCCCAAAGCCAAACACACAAATAATATAAACTGATAAAAGAGAAATTGTAGCTAAGTATCGGCAAAGAAATTAAGCCATTTTTAGAAACCCAGCCCTAAAATTGATTTTGCACCTTTAATATGTCTAAATGATTTTAGGATAATCAAATATTTTGATTAAAATCTCAACACCCATTCACAAGATTCAAACACAAACATCAAAGAACACATAAGTAGGGATATTACCTTTGAAGCCCTTAGATTCAAGAATCCAAGTGGAGACATGAACACTCAATTTTACATTAAGTCAGTAAGACTAGTGTTAGGCCCCTTCAACAAGATTACGAGAGAAAATAAATGCAGCGGAATAAAAATAACGACACACAAGATTTACGTGGTTCACCCTGACTGTTTAGGGCTACATCCACGGGACAAACTACGAATAATTCTTCTACAATTAAAATAGTAGGCATACAAATAGATTGATACAAAAATAGTGGCACTCAAAGTGTTTCTCAAAAACACCCCAACAATATTTTCTTCACTATTTTCTACACCCTAATTTTAGGAACCCTTTCCTAAAACTCTCTCACAATCTCTCTCTCTCTCTCTCTCACACACAACTCTCTTTATTGTATTTCCTCTCTATGTTTGTATGTCTCTTGCTACTGGAGAAGCCCTCTATTTATAGGGCCAAAACTATATGTGAACAACCTCAATCATTAGTCAACAATGGTGGTTCAAGTTGGAGTTTGTAACCATTAGTCAACTAGCACAAGAATTTCAACATGGTGGTTAAGTCTTTTTGATAAACTTGGATGGTTATTCAACAATCTCCCCCTCCAGCCTTTTCCGTAATTCTCTCACTCCGACGATGCTTTTTCACGTCGTTACATCAAACTTCCTACTACCGAATAGTAGGGTATTGCTTCCATCTTCTTCTTGTCTCTCTCAGAAAAGAATCAACTCCTCTTAAAGGAATATCGGCCATGCCAACTACTTTTCTACATGTATCAAGCTTCTTGTAGCTCCCCCTGCTTGACACCATCATCCTTTGGTGGAAGGGTTTGAGCTCCCCTTACTCAATACCTGCTTTCTTTCTCTAAACACCTTAGAGAAAGATAACTCATCCTTATTCATAAATCTTGAACAAGGGAAAACAACATTATAGAGATTCTCTCATCTCCATATATCTCATTCTTTTCAATCATCGCAAAAAGAGCAATTTCGTCAAATCATCTTGCGCTGCCGTTTTCAACCAACGGGACATGCCGCCTGACCATCACTATATCAGGAAGACTTTCAACACAAGACTCCCGACAAATATTCATTTTTTCTCTCTTTCACCTATCGTTACAGTGAAAAAAAATCACCATCCTCTGAACCACCAAAGGGAATAACCATTCATGTGGAGGTAATATTCCATCTCCACGCATCTCCTTCCTCCAAATCACCATAGAGGAAGGCCTCCAACTCGAACTGTGCAACATCCGATGATATGGTGACCATAGTGTCACCATCATCCTTCTGAGACTTTTGGCCACCTTATGCTATCTCTCTCAGGAACTTTTGATAATCTCTTATTTTGTGACCCTTCTTGCCACAATGGTAGCATTTAATAATGCCATCATCTTGATCTGTGTCTCCATTGACAATCTTCGGATCGTAGTCCTCCATTCTTGGCTTCCACATATTGTAATTTGTGGGCATAAGCCGAATCATTGTATCCACGCTTGAAAACTCCGTGATAAAATGCACTCAATTTGCTTGTATCAGATAATGCAAGTAAAAATTAGGCAAAACTGAGCTCACGATTGGATTTGGAACGCTGAAAAATGGTAGAAATCGGTCTAACCTCTTCAAAAATCAGCCTGGAAAGGGCTAAACCGGACCTCAAATTGCACTGAACCAGTGGATTCAATACTGGTGACGTGGCAGAAGGAAAGCATGCTACATGTCACTTCAAAAAGCCGACAGCCTCTGACTATGTGGTGGATGACGTGGCAAATCGTTTGACGTGGCAGCTGACATGGGCTGATGATGTGGCGCCGACGTGGACAGATGACGTGGCAAGCTGACGTGGCTCTGCCGGATGCTGACGTGTCGATGATGTAACTGCTGAATGGGTCGTCTTCAACCTCCAGCTAGTGCGTGCAGCACGTGGATAGAAAAGTTGGTGACGCGCCAGAGCGTGTTGGCGCGTGTGGCTGCTTCCGGCGTCCGTTCAGCCTTCGAAAAATTGCAGCTTCCTCCTCTCGTCGAGCCTGACCCAGTGGTGTGATCAAATTTCACTTCCAAGCAAAACGTAAAATCACGATTTTCAGACAGTATGAATTTTTCCAGAAAAATTTCTAAAAAAAATTTGATGAGCTCAACCAAGCTCTGATACCACTTATTAGGTCCCTTCAACAAGACTACGAGAGAAAATAAATGCAGCGAAATAAAAATAATGGCACTCAAAATTTACATGGTTCACCCTTACTGTTTAGAGCTACGTTCACGGGACAAATTCCGAATAATTCTTCCACTATTAAAATAGTAGGCATACAAAGAGATTGATACAAAAATAGTGGCACTCAAAGTGTTTCTCAAAAACACCCCAACAATTTTTTTTTCACTATTTTCTACACCTTAGTTTTAGGAACCCTTTCGTAAAACTCTCTCACAATCTCTCTCTCTCATACAACTCTCTCTCTTTCTCACATAACTCTCTTTGTTATGTTTCCTCTCTATGTTTGTCTATCTCTTGCTGCTGGAGAAGCCCTCTATTTGTAGGGCCAAAATTATGTGTGAACAACCTCCATCATTAGTCAACAATGATGGTTCAAATTGGAGTAGGTTTGAGTTGGTAACCATTATTCAACTAGCACAAGAATTTCAACATAGTAGTTAAGTCTTTTTGACAAACTTGGCTGGTTATTCAACAACTAGAACTCTGCTGCAGACGAAGCACACAGTACACACAAGTCACAATGCAAATTTGAAGCAAAATGCAAATAACAAAACATATGTTGCTCAGAAGTTCACAACATTATTTTAGACGACGTACGGCATAAAATGATATCTATTTTGATAGAAATTTGTCGCATAGAAGTATTGAAACTCCTTAAAGATTCTTAAATAATATAAGGGAACAAACCAAAAAAGAAAAAGATGAAAGGAGAAAAGGAACAATTAATAGATCATAGATGCCAGCTGAGCTTTTGCATCCACAATTCTGTCAGAAAACTATTTCATGGACAATAAACGGGTTCTACAGTGTGAGCGAATTAGGGCACAATGGAAATTGACAAGCAAAAAATGATTGACAAGCAGAAAACTATCACCAAATGAGAATACTGATAAAAGAGAAATTATAGCAAATGGAGCAAAGAAAATAAGCCAAACACACCATATCAGAGCTGAGTATAGTAAATTCTTCAAGCAGCAAGGAAAAAAGTACATGATTTTTAGAAACCCAACCCAAAAATCGATTTTGGTAGATGTGTAATCGATTTTAGGAACAATAAGAAGCAAATGCAGTTAATCGATTTCTTCTTTTCTAGCTTCTGTTCCATCAATTTTTAGTCACTAAAAGGTAGAAAAGAATAGAATGAAGAGAGAGAGAGAGAAATCAAAAAAAGAACAAAATTGATTTATGATAACCAAAATGAGCTTCTTGAGGAACATTAGTGGATTATAAGTAGGGATAATCGATTTTCAGTCAATCAATTTCAGTCAAGCTCTTCGAGAGAGAAATCCCTAATATCGATTTTAGCAGAAAAACAGGGAAGGAAGAGAACAAATACGAAGACAATGAAGACAAAGAAATCAAAATGAGAACAAACAAAATACGCCACCGTTTTGTACTACCCCCTAATTAGGATAAATTTTGTGACCGTAGCAGACCGTTTCTGCTACTGATTTGCGACGGCAAAGAATTTTGGGAATTTCCCACAAAAACTACTATCCCACCAACCATCCGTGCCAAATTGTGCAACGGAAGTTTGCTACGGCATATTTTCCATCTCACATGTGATAAAGGGGTGAGCATTCGAGTAGATCGAAAAATTTTTGCCCGATCCTTGCTTGAATTAGCATATTTGTAATTTTTTTTTCCTTTACCCGTTTTGTCCGAATTAAAATTTCTACATGTTTTGCCCGAATTGTCCAAATTTATCGGAATTAAAAATTAAAAACTCAAATTCATCATCTCTGCAGAATCATAAAAACAATAGGAATCATTTCACATGCATTGTGCATAATAATCAAACCAATATATTGTCTAAAAATCTACAAGAACCAACTATATTCTAATTACAAGCAATTTGCAAATATGCAACCAAGAAAATTAAACTCAACCATTTCTGCTGTTGCAACTCCAATACCAAAATAAATCATATGCTCCTGCTGCATACACTTCTCACCCAACACAACTCAGATAATAAGCACCAACATAATTAAGTTGATTTTCCAAGAAAAGAAAAATAGCAAATATGAAATTATTTTATGTAGTTCCCTAATTTTGATTGTTATAATATGCAATGAACAGAAGTACAATCAATATAACAACAATATAACATCAGAAATCAAGGCCTGCAATTTTATTACACAATAAAACCATATAATAAATATTGGAAGAACAATAAAACGAATCATATAAACAATGCTTATATGAGAATTGATAATAAGCATATCTACTTTTTACAATTTCAGTAAAGTTAATGGAAGAACACATATAAACCAGTTTGGGTCTAATTAATTAAAACATCAAAACAAAAGCCCCAAAATAATACACAACGAAAGAAACTCGGTCAATTGAAAATGCAAGACCAACCAAAACAGTGAAGATCATCAATTGAGATTTCAAGCCATGAACAGACCCAATCCTTAAAACAGTACACAACTCAATTTAACTACTGAAGCTTGAAACAAAGTGTTTATTAAAAAAAAAAACCAAAACATGAATAGATAAACTGAGCTAGAAAATCAAAAAAAATTGTAGAAGAAAAAGGAAAAAGAAACTTACTTATCTTCTATAACTGAGCTATAAAATCAGTCTCTTCTTCGTCAAGATGGTCACACTGCAATTCGTAAATATCAATTACCTCATCAGAGAAATCATAAAATGGAGTGATAGTTTCAAAGATAGGGAGAACGGCGGAGGAGATGAAGATGGAGAGAGAGAGTGGCGGAGGAGGTGAGAGCGGCTGGAATTTTGAAATGAGGAGAGGAGCATAAGGTCAGGATTCGAAATGAGGGAGAGGAGTAGAACAGAATTAGGCTTAGGTTTAGTAATAGTATAACCCCAAAACAAAACGACGTCGTTTTGTTATTCGAATAAAACGGGTAATTCGGGCAAAAAAGCATGTCGTTTTGTTATTCGAACAAAACGGGTAATTCGGGCAAAAAAGCATCTTACCCGATTATTGACTGAATTACCCGAATTACCTACCCCTTTTGCCTGAATTACCTACCCCTTTTGCCTGGTTTACCTTACTCGTTTTATTTGTTTTATCTGAATTACTTGTTTTACCCATACCCATTTTCTCATCCCTAGATAAGACACTATTTTGTTCTAACCCCCTAATTAGGATATGTTTTGCAACCATAAAAATAGATTCCTAATGATCGTAGCAAATTTGAGACCGACGGAAAAGATTTTTGGGAATTTCCCCAAAATCTATTATTCCACCATACATTCACACCAATTTTACGACGGAAGTTTGCTACAGAATTGTATCCGTTGCATATTGCTACAGACTTGCAACCAATCTGCGACGGATTGCTGAACATGCTCTCTCATATCTTCTTCCAGTTGCAAAAGCCTAGCAAATTGATAGCTAACTTGCGAGGAAATATTCCGTAGCAAAAGCCGAATTATTTTGTAATGAATGAATTAGAATGTCCTAATTTTACTTTACAATTTACAAATCCTTTTGATCAAGTAAGCCATTGGTATGAGTCATTTGTTTTGGTTGACTCTAATTGTTCGTACACGGTCAAAAGTGTTATTTTCCAAACATTGATATTCATGATTGTATGACAAATTTAAAATTTAGTATTGTGGACAAGGAGACAAACGAATATAGAAACTCATACTCTTGTTAAAAATGTATATTACCATCGTGGTTTCCGAAGTTAGGATATAATGATTATAATGTGTATGTTTTTTTTAATTTCAAATGATTATAATGTTATTTAAAAAAAAAAACCCAAAATTAATATAGTTTCCTCATAATCAGAATTTCCACCGTCACTTGAATTTACGGATTCTCATGTCATACATATATATATATAATTTGCAATGGTCTGAACGGGAGAAAAAAATTAACATTTCAACGTTTTAAGTGTTCAAATTGTGCGTTGTTATACCCTGAGGTCGTGGGTTCAAATCTCATTGCGGATAAGGAAGTAACCAAGTAGTAGGTACTCTCCTTACCAAGCCTCTGTGCTAAAGTTCGATTCGATTTCCCCCCTCCCCTTTAGATAAAGAGTAGAGTAGATGTATATTTGTAAAAAAAAATTGTGCGTTGTTACAATAGTTGACACGATAATTACGGGGCAAATTCCAATCAAGTCGGCCAATTCTTTGTTTTCATTTTGAAAGTATTATTGGGGTTGATAATTGATATTTCAAGCATATAAATTGTTATTTGCCGATCAGAGTGTGACATGTTAGTCATTATACTTTTTACGGAAGTTGTAGAATCTAGAGATTTCAAATTCGATTAATGTCAATTACATTATCAGTACATATTTGGTACATAGAGTAGGATACCTTGGTATGTGCCTTTATATAGATAAAAAAAAAATTATTCACTTTTGTATTTGTTTGAATATGTTAGCTATAGTTTGTGGGTTAGCTATAGCGTTTGGTAAATTTTCAGTGATTTTTTGTAAGGGAATATTTTTAGTCATTTAGTTAGATAGATCCTATTTTATTGTTGTTTTCCGTTGGAACTAATTTCTTTGGGGAGGGAGAGAGGAATTCGAACCTTAGACTTCTAGTTTAGGATGCCAATACTCTATCAACTGAGCTGAGCTTCGTTTTCATTTTAAAATGGTCATATGCTACTTAATACAATCGCATAATTTTATCTCTTTTGTTTTCTCTATCTTGCGTCGCTCTCTTTTGCTATTATGTTATGTATCAGTGGTATTGGAAAGTGTTGGAAATATGCCATGAGGTTCGAGCGAAACACGAGAAAGAGTGAATTGGAAAGTGTTGGAAATATGCAGTTGTTTTTTTTTCTTTTTTTCAATTAGTTCAAATCTTTTAATATTTTGAATATTATTTTCTTTCCTAAAGATCAGAAATAGGTTAGGATTAGATGGCAATTTGTTTGTTTTAACAATCCTTGTTTGATGGGATTCTCTGTTAAATTTTGTTCCTTGAATCCAATAAAATACTGTAACTTTTATGTTTCTTTCTTCTTCTCTATGATTCTGTCCCTTAATTTCAACTACATTTTTTAACCTTTAAATCTTTAAACCAAACTCTTAAATTCCCAACAGAAAGTTTGTTTTAGCAAACGATAACCGATGGCTGCAGAAAATTCTGTTGAACCAGCCAGTCCCGTGCTTTGATGGTCATTTTGATCTAATGAAAAAAAATTTTCAGGCCTACATTAAAGAATACTAGCAGATACAGCTATACTATGACCCCTCCTGTCTCCCTCCCCAAATATCTAAGGCGAAAAAAAAAAAAAAAGAGTATTTGCAGGTAGTTGAATATGGTGTATAAGAACTTGGAGCATGCATAACTCCATCAAATGTACAAAACTAAGAACTGGAAGCGTTAAAGTTGAAGGATTTGAAAGCAAAAATGTATATTTAAACTAAATGTAATTAACTTGTGATAAAAAAGAATAAATGGAATTTGTCTAACTAATACTTGAACTGTATTATATCGACTAAAAATATTTTAGCACACAGGCTATGTTTCTAAAATTATTGTAAATTGTCTGAGACACGTTCGCTTAAAACTTTCAAAGTAAATTGTTTTTTTTTTTTTTTCACAAACACAATTTAGATTATTCAGCCTCCTAGTTATAATACTACTACACTTTTAAAAAAAAATTAAAATAGTTATATAATTTTTTTTTTTTTTTTTTGAGTGAAAAAGAGGCATTATTATTAAAATCAAAGGTTGAGAAAAAATGTTGTACAGAAAGACAAGAATATGAAATTAAAAGAGATAATAACTCAGGAGAAGAAAGACAAAAGAAATTCCATATTTAGCTAACAATCAGAACATTCTCTGTAAACATGTTGTATCACCACTTGCCAGCTTCTAGCCAGAATCTGCTTAATGTTCAGAACCAAATTCGCATAAGGAGTTGCCGAGTTCATGATCCTGATGACTAACAAATTATCCATTTCCACATGCAGATATAACTAATGTTTATCGTATAATTAATTTTGGTATTATTAATTGGGTGAAATAAAAACTAAAACTTTTTGATATTTTATAGAAAAAAAAAATTATGTAAATAGTATTTTTTTTCATATATATATATATATAAAGGTATATGTACCAAAATGTATTATTTACTTAATTTTTAAAATTTTGTATTATTTACTACTATTTCTCTTATTATAATTAAAACTTCAGCTGGCGCCTGATAAATAAGCTTTCAGAAAGCAACAAGTAAATATACTTACACTGACAGAGAGTAGCAGTATTGCACGTGGTAAAAAATACTCAAAGTTAAAAATTGACCTCCTTAAAAATTTTAACACCTTTTAATTATTTTGAAAAATATTATATAGATGTCATTATTTAAAAAAAAAGTGAAAAAAAAAAGATGTTTCAATTTAAGAAAATAGCAAAAAAAAATGTTTAGCACAAATTATAGTACAAAACCACAAACTAAGTAAGAAAAAAAATACACCTATAATACCCTTTATGCATATTCACCAGAAAAAAAAAATAAAAAGAATTTTTTCATTTAAAAATAAAAATAACAGAAAAGTGCACAAATTCAATAGTGTATAAGAGAATATAAATTTATATTTCTCAGTGCATAAAATCACTAAAAATAAGAGAATATAAATTTATATTCCTAAGTTTTTTAAGAATAAATGAAAATATAAATTTATATTTTTTTATATTTCAGTGATTTTGTATATTTTCTTTCCTTATTTTTTTAGAAAATAAATAATAATATTAAGTTAACTAACAGCATATTTGTTAAAGAATAAAAAGTGTTATTCTTATAAATAAAAGTGATATTTAGTTTTTTTTTAGAAGAAAATTATTTTGTGCTCTTCACCATAATTTAAACAAAAAAAAAGTATTGGATAAAAATAGACCCTTTTATAACAAATTTGGACAAAAAATAGGTCACTATTTAACTTTTTTGAACACAAGTAGCCACCCTAAAAAAAAACTATAACTCCCTTTTTTAACAAATTTAGACAAAAGTAGCACTCATTAATAAATTTGGAGAAAAGTATACCCCTAAATATTTACTCCCCTTTTAACCTACCAAAAAATATATATATTAATGTTAAATCCTTAAAAACATAAATACAGCCCCCAAATTAAACACCAAAAACCCGAATCTAAAACCCAAAAATCTCAAAAAAATAAAAAAAAAATAAGGTAAAAAAACGGCTAAAAACAAAACAAAACAAAGAAGCAGCCATTCCAACAGTGAAAAAAGCAGCCAAACTGCTACCAAAAAATAGATTAAGATATTATAAAGTATGTTCAAACTATGTTAAAAAAGACAAACAAAAAAGTCATTTCAGTGGCAAAAATATTAGCGAAAAAACCCAAAAACAAGCCATTTCAGAAAAAAAACAACAGAAATAGCAGTAAAATAGCATCAAAAGCCCATTAACACCAAATCAATTTCAGAAGAAACAAAATAGATTAAAACAATTCAAAGTGTGTTTAGAACTCATTCAACGTTACTATTTTACCTCAAAAACACAATAAAATAGTAACCATTTAAGTAGCAAAAATAAAGCAAAAAAGTAGTCAAATAATTGCAAAAAATATCAAAACATCATCAAATTCAGCAGCATAGAAATTACAATAAAAACGCAAGAAAGTCATCAGAAAAGTTCATTCTTCAAGATATGTAAAATTGAGTACCAAAAATCAATAGAAAATACAAAAATCACCAAAATCTAAAGATCAAAAACCAAGAAACTCGAAAATATCATAGCACCCAAATTGCCTCAAAAAACACAAGAAAATAACAACCATTTCAGTAGTAAAAACTATTCAACAGTTGTTCAATGCATGTTTCTGTTATAATGTTCAACAATTGTTCATTAGGTGTTTAATATTTACTACTAAAACAAAAAAAAATCAAGTATAAAATGAAAATACATTTTATGTAGTCAAATATAAGACTATAAAACCAAAACGCAAGCATAAAAACTACTAAATTCAAAACAACTGAAAATAAACCAAACTTTGTCTTCATCCATCTTACACATGATTCCAAGGCTGAAGATAAAGGAAACTTTTCATGACATTTCATGTTCTCCCTTTGTTAATGCTTTCAGTCTTTTAATACCTTAGCCTGACTATTTTTCTGTCAACACAAGTTCAAAACATGTTAAATTTATGTTCAAAATATGCTCAAATGATGTTCAATACCACGAAAATCTCAAAATCAAAACTAAGAAACCGACATTAGTCATAGCAACCAAACAATATTAAAAAAACACAACAAAATAATAGCCAAATAGCATCAAAACCCACATCCATCTTACATTAGATTTCAAGCATCCAAACAACGTGAAACTTATACTACTTGGCTTTAGTACTCAAATAATGTAAAAATCTATAAAATAATTATTCAAAACGTGTTAAAAGTATGTTCAAATTATTTTCTGTAAGCCTCCTCAAGGTTTAGGACCTTTCGAAGGGTGTGGTCGCTCCATAATCAAGCTAAGAAGAGGTCGCATTTACCCAGACTAAGGGTGAGGTAGCCTCTATCTAAGCTAGAGATAAGGTCGCCTTTACGTAGTTCAAGGAGGTCACTTCTAGCTGGGCAAAGAGAGAGGTTGCCTTGCTGACCTGGACCTCCTTACCAGGTTAAGCAGCTGGACCTTAAGAATCCAGGGGCCTCTTGGGCTCCAAGATGCAAAGGGCCCAAAAAGTCTTATTAGATGCAAGAATGTCAAAGCTTCACTGCCAATATAAGGCTAACGTTAGGTCTCCATCAAAACTAATCACACTTTCAAACTTTCATTTTCAAAACATAAAAAATTCTTCTAGTATTTTAAAGCCAAAAATACACAATCCTGTAACAAAATATATTTAGATTCTCAGCATTCAAACAACTAAAACTTATACTATTTGGCTTTAGTACTTAAACAATGCAGAAATCTATAAAATAATTAGTCAAAAAATGTTAAAAGTATGTTCAAATTATTTTCAAAACACAAAAAATTCTTCTAGCATTTTAAAGTCAAAAATACACAATCCTATAACATAATATCACTAGATTCCCATCATCCAAACAAAGTGAAACTTATACTACCTGGCTTTAGTACTCAAATTATGCAGAAATCTATAAAATAATTGTTCAAAACATGTTAAAAGTATGTTTAAATTATTTTCAAAAGTGGTTTCAATGTCCATATTAACCTAAAGTTAATTTTTTTGGGTTATTATTATTGGCTGGTCAAACTCTTATTTAGAGTGTAAACTTGCAACCTCTTATAGAAACAACTTTAGGATCATAAAGCCAACACTCATTGAAGGTCACACAATTAACCTTCCAACAGCGGTAACTACTAAATCATATAGCTACATGTGGTCTCTACTCTCTACCCATTTTAACACAATAACAATAGAAATTGGAGAAGGTTACCTCCAGCCTGTTGTCTCTATTCAATATAAATAAGGTAAATAAATATGAAACATGTCTACAATCAAAAAAGTTTGACTTGATCTACCTTTGGAACAAAACAAATAAATTTTTTTTATATATTACTACCTCCAATTTTTTCATTTCTTTACACCCTAAAAACACAAATACCAATACAAACCTACTTTTCACTAATACCAATACAAAATAATACTACCTCCATTTTTTCAGGTTCTTTACGTTTCCGTTTTTTGGTGTGTTTTTCATTTCTTTACGTTTCCATTTATGGTAAGTTTTGTAATTGTTTATTTTTTTTTTATTGATATTGGTGAAAAAGTAAATTTTTTCGAAGGTTAGTAATTATTTATTATTATTTTTATTTTGATATTGGTGAAAAGTTGATTTTATTGGTATTGGTGAAAAGCAAATGTAAAGAAATGAAAAACACAGAGGTAGTAATAAACAATTATCAACCTTTTACAATACTTACTTTTTCACCAATACCAATACAGAAATAATAATAAACAATTAAACCTACTTACCCAAAAAGGAAACGTAAACAATTGAAAAAATTTGCCAAAAACGAAAACGTAAACAATTGAAAAAACTAGAGGTAGTAAAACATAAAATCGCCACTAGTATAATTGGTTCTTTAAGTATTTCAATGGGCTAATTCATGCTAATTCATCCTCCACAAAATCATTTTTTTAAATAACAGACAATTTTGATAACAAATACTCAAAAAATTCATCACAAACATTCACCCTCCTAAAACAAAGTTAAGTGAGCAGTTTGAGATAAACAAGTAGGTTTTTTATCAAACTAAAGCAATCTTTTGGAAAAGCATACATATCTGCATATTTTATATTTTGGATCCAATCAATCTCAAGGTTCAATATTATTAATTTAATCCATTTATCAACATATTGACTAAAGGTCTTATCAAAAGTACAAGTCTATAAAATACTGTTAACTTATCTAAGTTTAAACTATTATTGCAAGTTAATAAAAAAA
>CATIWJ010359230.1:0-54144 GCA_949640765.1 Croton laevigatus | reverse complement strand
GAAAACTTTGGTGCGCCTATTCAAGTGGCGCACCAAGTTGAATTTCAATGTCCACTTTTCCTTCTTTTCACTTTTCCATCTTTTCCTTCCACCCTTCATGCAAAATGGCGGCTTATAATAAAATTAATCAGTGCGCCATTTTAAATGGCGCACTGAATGCTGACTCAGTTCTATACGCTATTTAAAATGGCGCACTGAAACTGAAGACCGGTCAACACCCGAAAACACACCAAAATTGTAATTTTATTTTTTTACACCCTAAATTTGTAAATTTTATTTTAAAATACACCAAATATGTCATTGTCCCTGCTTTGGGTGTGAACTGATCATATGATTCATATCCGTCCGAGTTCTCATACTGGGTGCTACTCCAGTCCCACCAAGTGGATAGTCCCTTATAAATTTATAAAATATTTATTTTGTTTGAAAATATTTAACTAAAAATACAGATAATCTATACTTCAATTTTGATTACATGGGATAAATTTCGTGTTTAATAATTTAATAATGGACTCTAGATTAATAGAGGGTGTTTCATTATTTATAAGCTGGTCAAACTATAATATAAATATTTTTAAATTATAAATTATACAATAAACAGTTTCTCTTAATTTAAATTTTAAATTATAATCTATTTTTTATAGGTTGTTGGTATTTGTAACTCACAAAAAGCACATTAAAAAATATTTTTTTTTGATCAAGTAAAAAAAAAATATTAACCTTATATTTTTGTTTTATTCTTATAGTACCTTCTCAAAACAAAAGTCCATTAATATATATTAAATACATGTTTTTTCTTTATCATTTTGCCAGTTTTTATGACTAAAAATTAATTATCACCTAGTTATACATAAACATTTTACTGCTTATTTTTAATCAGATTATAATCTTAAAAAAAAAAAATTTATAGAAAATAAGTTGAAAAATACCAATAAGAAGAAACACCTTCGTAATAAATTTAGAAAGTAAATAAAATGAATGATTCATATTATTCAGGTATTATCTAGATTCAAATTATAAAAATTAATTTCAAAACTAGTTAAATCTAATTACTTTTAAGAAATTTATTAGTTCAATAACACATAAATTTTGAATTTTTTTTTACAGCAAATGATATTACGAAAATGGTACTTTTAGTCAATATTGAATATTGATCAACATAAATCAAAATATTTCAAAACAGCTTCTAGGTATACTCATACATATCGATCAATATTTGTAAATAACTTTTTAAAATTCTTCAAAAATTCACTAGATGACTATAAAAATGGCAATCTCTATCATATGGGTGGGTTACAGTTATTTTCACCCAAAAAATCAGTCAATATAAGTCAATAATTTTATATACAATCTAATAAATATCAATACAAGTTGATATTTGTCACTCAATACCAGTATTGGCTTGTATTGATTCGTGTTGACTAATATTGACAGGTATTAACTGATTTTTCCAATGAAATTGGTCGAAAACCACCCAACGACGATAGCAGCCATTTTTTCGGTCATCTAGTGAATTTTTGAAGAATTTTAAAAATTATTTAAGAATATTGATAGGTATGTATAAATACACTTAGAGGGACGTTTTATTTCAAAGGGTTAAAAGGTAAAAACACAAAAAATTTAACTAATATTAACCAAATTGTTATTTTCTCAATTTTCAAATTTATATGCTTTTTTTCCTGAAAATTTATATGCTGTTTAAAACGCAAATGTTAAAATTGTGTTATGCACTATAATTTCCTTATTAAGATAGACGACCTCTTGAAAACTTGCTACATCAATCCAACTAGTTTGAGGTTTGGGCCCTTACAAACAATTCTCATAAAAAAAGCGTAACAGAAAGTGTTAGAGGCAATTTAACAAACGTTACTTTTTGCAATTTTGTCATAATAAAATATCAACAATAATATGTACTTACCAAATCGCAAAGTTTTTTATTTTTTATTTTTTTCAGAATTGTCTGATTTTTATTTGCGATGTAATACAATGGATTCACATACATAGACTCTATATTAGTGGCTACCTCTAAACATTAACTTACTCACCCTATTTTAGGGAAAAGAAGAGTTCACTTTACTAACCAAAATCGAATAGAAACTAATTAAAAAATAAGTTGTCAATTACTAAATCTGCTACCATTGATATTCAATTTTGGATTTTCAGTAATCGGTAGTTAGTTTTGGTATCGGTTATAGAAATTAGAAGTTCGGTAATTATTGTAGTTATAAACCTAACTGAAAAGCTAAAATTACGTCTTTTTTAGGATGGACATAAAAGAGCCTAAAAGAAGATTTCAATAATTTCATTATTTTGTCTAGAAAATTCGGTATTTCATTTCTGGTCGATAATTTCGTTTGGTAAACTAATATTTCAGTAATCGATCTAATTTCGTTTGGTATCAGTTTCCTAGATGAATTAATTCGGTTACCAAATGCCAAAAATTTAGCCAAATACCAAAAATTTAGTCTGGCATTTCACTAGATTAACCAAATTATTTGCCCTACTCTATTTTGTAGAGTTTGTATTATAAGAGAGAAAATAAAGACTATTGCTATATTTTGAAAAAAAAAAAATCTATTGCTATATATTTTTTCCATTAACTCAACCAATTATTTATAATTGAGCTAAATTAGCCAATTTTAAAAATATGCAGCGAATTTTGCCTCACTTGCTCTAATTGTGAATTGGTAATAATTGATGATGGTAATGGTAAAATGGAATGCTCACTCTAGTGCGGCGGTGGTGCCTCTCTCAAAACGCAGTTTCCTGAAGCAGCTGCTGCGGTAGGTCAAAAAATAATAGAATGGGTTCCGTTGCCAACTGTAATCTTGCTGTCCATCTGACGCATAAAATCTCATATGCATAATACTATTTGGGACTAAAACGAGATTCCACGCAATTCTCTCTCTCTCTCTATTACACTACCAGTTGTCAGTTGACAAATCTTCCTCACACATACTTTCATTTTCACAAGTCTCCGTCGCCTAAATCCCACAGACAAACACACACCAGATCAGAATCCTTCATCTTTGTATAAATAACTCTAAATCTTTAGATTTATGACAAATTGACTACTGCTATTTAAAGCTTAGTGCTTTAGTTGAGGCAGGCTTTTTGGGTTTCCGTTGCGGAATTTCGACAAACACCAACAATGCACGCTAAAACAGACTCAGAGGTGAGCAGCATCACTCCATCGTCTCCCACTAGATCTCCGCGCCGCCCAGTTTACTACGTGCAGAGTCCATCGCGAGACTCTCACGATGGAGAGAAAACGACCACGTCGTTTCACTCAACGCCGGTTATTAGTCCCATGGGATCTCCTCCTCATTCTCATTCCTCTGTGGGTCGCCACTCTCGTGAGTCTTCTTCAAGCAGGTTTTCTGGGTCGTTGAAGCCCGGATCTCGCAAGATTTCTCCTAATGATGGGTCGAGAGGTGATCAGAGAAAGGGGCAACAGTGGAAGGAGTGTGATGTGATTGAAGAAGAAGGACTTCTTGAAGATGAAGAGAGAGAAAGAGGGATACCTCGTCGCTGCTATTTTCTGGTTTTTGTGCTTGGATTCTTTGTTCTCTTCTCCTTTTTCTCTCTAATTCTTTGGGGTGCCAGTAAACCACAAAAACCCAAGATCACAATGAAGGTAGTTTATCGATTAATTACTTCATTTCACAAATTAATCCGAAAATTGAGAATTTTCAGATGGGATTAGATTGATTTTATTTACTTTGTTTCGCAGGGTATAACATTCGAACATTTTGGCATCCAAGCAGGATCCGATTCTACAGGAGTGGCAACTGATATGATTTCAGTAAACGCTACAGTAAGGATGATCTATCGAAACACTGGAACCTTTTTTGGAGTTCATGTAACATCCTCGCCGGTAGATCTATCTTATTCAGAGATCACCATAGGTTCAGGAAATGTAAGTTTCTGAAATTCTTCAAAATTTCATTTCTATCATTTATATTAAGCAACAAAAATCAAAATTTCTAATTCTCTGAGATGGGTATTTCAATCAAAATTTCTAATTCTCTGAGATGGGTATTTCAATGTTCAGCTAAAGCAGTTCTATCAAAGAAGAAAAAGCCAAAGATCAGTTGCAATATCTGTAATGAGCAATAAAATTCCTCTGTACGGAAGCGGAGCAGGTCTAAGCAGTTCAACAGGGATGCCTACGCTACCGGTGCCTCTAAAACTAAATTTCACAATCAGATCAAGAGCTAATGTTTTGGGGAAATTGGTGAAGCCAAAATTCTACAAGACAATCGGATGTGATATTACTTATGATCACAAGAAACTCAATGTCCCAATCTCTCTCAAGAAAGCTTGCACATACGATTGATTTACTGATACTCTGGAGAAATTATCAGGAAAAACATTTTTTTTAAGAATTTCCATTTTAATTTATTTTTTTGATTAATTTTCGTTGAAGAGAAGTGGAAATGGGAAACAGGTAAGCAGACAGCTTTAGAAAATGGAGGTGGTCCCAACGCGAAAACAGCCTGTAATGCAACAATGGATTCCATTCTTTTGTGACTTACTTGTGAGCGTTAACTTTTCTTTTCCTTTTCTTTAATTTAATCTCAACATGAGTAAATATTTTTTTTTTGTTTATTATTGTAAAAGCAAGAAAATAGTTTATCTATGCCTACTATTATTAGTATTATTTAAATTCTTTTTTGATAATTTGTATTTTTTTTAGTTTATTGTAATATATAATTCACAAGTTATAATAAATATTACTATGTAACTGGTTGGATGCAATGCACTGCGATTTAATTTATGAAATAATCTGCGGCCGTTTTTAGTTTGGGAAAAAAATTAGCGAAGTTCTTGGATTTTATTAAAAGTTATTATTTAGTCTATGTTTTATGTGATAATAGTAATTTAATCTCTAAGTTTTATAAATGTGATAGTAAAGGGCCCTTCTGTCAATAATTTCGTCCAAAATCATATTAAAAAAATAATTTTACCCCCTTCTTTTCCAAATGAAAAGGCAATTACTTAATTAATCTTTGCCTTTTGTGAAAAGAATTATTTCGTTACGATAATAATTTTTATTCCTTGCATTGTATTTCATTAAATTATTTATTCCTTTCCGTCAAAGATTGTTCTTCTCCTTCTTCCATCCTTTCCACCGCCACATCCTCCTCAGCTACTGCCACTGCCATCCAAAATAATGATGAGGACGAGACACATGGGCTTTTTTCACTTTTAAAATATTCTCATTTTTATTTTAGAGCCAAACATTAAGTTT
This sequence comes from Croton laevigatus, assembly GCA_949640765.1. Taxonomy (NCBI): domain Eukaryota; kingdom Viridiplantae; phylum Streptophyta; class Magnoliopsida; order Malpighiales; family Euphorbiaceae; genus Croton; species Croton laevigatus. The sequence goes on along the minus strand of CATIWJ010359230.1, from coordinate 48,890 downwards.
AATAGAATATACTAAAAATATTCTGATGGAAAGACTTAATAAAATTTAAATTTAAAAACTGAATAGCTATTACCACATAACACATAACTAAGTAAAGACTTTCAACAAAAATCAAGAGCCTTGTTAATCTTTTTACCTTTTAGTTTTTTTCTTAGCTAGCAATTAGTTAATTAAAATATATAAAATGATAAATAAAAAATTATTGTTAAAAATTTCAACGAGATTAGTTAATAGTTAGTAGTATAATATAACTACAAAATGGATTAAAAAAAAGGTGAGAGGTCAAGCTATAGATCAGCCCTATCCACTCACTGGCACTTCTATATCAAATGGTTGGAAGCATCAAAATTCCAATAAAATAAAATAACTACATGTTCTCTAATTATGCACGATTAGCATACACAATGATACTACCTCCAATTTTTTCATTTCTTTACACCTTAAAAATATAAATACCAATAAATCACCCATATCAATACACTATAATAATAAACAATTACTAATCATTTACAAACCTTACTTTTTCACCAATACCAATAAAAAAATAATACTAAATAATTACAAAACTTACTATAAATGGAAATGTAAACAACTCAAAAACTTTGCCAAAAGGGGAAATGTAAAGAATCAAAAGAAATGGAGGTAGTAATTTGAAAAACCTGATAAGAAGGGCACCTTGAATTCTCTTCGATAATTTGTTAGGAAAATAGGCAAATAATGATGAGAAATAAACCATTAAAATATAGCTAAACCTATCGATTTCCATGTGTCTTGGACAGATCATTGTGGTTGCTTCTTGGTTCTTGCAAGCATTTAAAATTAGGAAGGAATCACCGGTGGCTTTTGATGTTATGGAACATTTTGGAAATATATATAAATTATGTGGAAATTAAAGCATCTGAATGTCGCATCTATTGTCTGCTCGTTTTCTTGTCTAGTAACTTTGTCTCTTTTGCACATGTTTGGCTTATAATTTGTCAATTTAATTGGCATTGAAATCAAATCAATAATGGTTAATTATTTTTTAGTCTTCAATAATAGTGAAACTTTGGAATCCGCTGCCTAATCTGTGTCGTTGCCGATGAGTAGGTGATAGCAAGCATGTTTTAATTTTTAATTTATGTGCTTATTTGATGTTTTATTATGTTTAAATGTGAGTTTTTATTTGGTTTTATATATTTTGGTTAAGTATCATTAAATATGGTTAAAAAGAAGCATTTTGAGCATATTTAAGGAATTTTAATGTATAGGAACTACTGCTGGAGTTTTCTTGGACGTTTTTTACTCTGCCAAACTTAGCATTTGGGCAATACTAAGGAGCATATAGAGAATTACGGGCTGAAATTAATTGGTCAGCTGGACTCATGATTTTAATTGACGTTTTGGGCTTAAATTATAGTATGGAAAGAAGAATTAAATATTTTTTATTGGACACTTTTGTTATATTGTTATTTGCCCTAATTTTAAACAATATATAAGTGTATTTTATGTCTTTTAAATGGCTTTTTTGGATAGCTTCCTCCCTACAACATTTTTAAGATTTTCTTTCTGTTTTATTCATAGCCATTAGAGCCTAAACTCTTCTCTTCAGCCAAGAGTTAATTTGAAGTTGATTTTCTTCATTTGTGAGATCTTAATGTTTTTTATCTTTACTTTTTAATTTTAATTACATTCATATTTTTACTACAGTTTATTGAGAAACTCCATCCTTAATGTGTTTTATTAGTTGATTGATTTGGTCAGTTAATTAATTGACAGGATGCATACAACTTTCAATGAAATTAAATATGTAATTATTTAGTTGAGTTGATGTAAAAAGTGATTGGTATAATTTGATTGTGACTGGACTTTTGAGTTATATTAAATAATTGCATGATCTAATTTAAATGAGTTCTCATAAACTTTGTTAACTCTTTCTAGTATTCATTGCAATTGACAAATTAAATCATTCTTCATACTTAGGGTTATCTGTTAGTCAGGGGTTATTATTAGATCATATCTTAATAATAAATTAATTCGAAAAGATTAATTGGTTGGGGGAACGTTTCTTTTGCCTATAAGTTCTTTGAAATATAGAATTATTAACTCATCTTATAATCAATTATCAAATATAAGAATCTCATACTAAAAGTTGTACCTTTGGTTGTACTCATTTTTGTTGCTTTCAATTTTAGTTTGTTGCAGTGTTTTCTTTAATTTTGTTTATTTTTGTAAACTCATTATTCTATTCTAACACTTTTGGAATAAGCTTGACAAAGTCTCTATGAGATCGACTCAGCTAATCATTGTTTATAAATTTTTTTGAATAAGTGTTTTATTTTTTGTGGTTTCCACATCTATGAGCAAGTCAAGTAAAGAAGAAAAAAAAGTAGCATAAAATTGGGGCTGATTTCCTTTAAAATAATAATAAAAAAAGAAAACCGAACCAATTGTACCAATGGTCGTTCGTGCCATTATTATAGGCGTGATGCCGTGAGATAGAAGTTGGGCGGAAGTTGCTTGATTTCAACCGATAACATAAAATATAAATACAAATTCTTTTCAACAAAAAAAAAATTAAATATAGATATTTTTTGCAGAATAACATAAATGAACAACAATAACGAATAATCGTGTTACATGGCCTGATTCCACAGACTACAAAGGAAAAGCCCATCAGCCCAGCCCAACCCAACATTAGCCTAATTCAAACGCAAAACACAGACAATCGAAAGAAGGAAAAGAAAACCTTCTAATTTTGAAATTTCTATCTCCTACAATGGGTAATGCAAGAGCATCCTCTACTGTAAGGATTAACAGGTTCTCTCGATCGAAAACAGCCATGTGTATAGTAAGACCTTCCAGAACGAGGCGGACAAGGCACCCTATTTGCGGATAGAGCACCATAAGAAATGTAATAGTGATGCTTTGGTCTTCTATACAGAGACCTTCTATCCAATCTTCCATCAACGTCTTCTTCCAAGTAGAAAGGCATAATGGTTGAAGAAGAGCCCCATTCAAGAGAATCAGCCATAACTACTAGCTTCTGGAAGCTTGTTTCAGTGACTTGATGATCCTGAGCTTCAATGAGTAAACACATTGTATGGAGAGCAAGAATGGCTTTAAAAAGTGAAAGAGCCATATATATGGAGACTCAGTTAGTGTAGAAGTCTAAATGGTTTATTGAAGAAGAAGGATGAAATGATTAAAAATGAGATGTGAGACAGAGAGAGAGAGGGAGTCACATGGAGATGGGATATTTATTTGGGTTGCTGGTTTGGCGGTGCCCTAATAAACACAGCCTCTAACGTGACCGTTCTTTAAAGATTATTCATTCTGAATTTTATGATACATTCAATCCAAAATACTTGGCTGTTTTTTCAGCATCACGTGTAAAGTTCCCTCACAAATTTCTGTAATCTAAGGAATAGCATCATTAGAAAATTAACTCGATATATGTTGCCATGAAGCCATCCCTACTTAATTAAATCCAACATAAAATTGTTACATATATAGTGCAGAAGAAGAATCGTCAAATGTCCAAGTGAATCCAAAAGCAATTTGCCTATTTGTTACTAGTTCAATTAAAGAATATTCATTTACTTAGGTGAGTTTATATTTATTTATTTTAAAATTTTGAAAATTAAAAATCTATTTCAACTAGTCCATTTCGGTTCAACCATGTGAATCAGTAATTGTGTCGGTTTGATATCAAGTTTGGTTGTGTGTGTCTATATATATATATATATATATATATATATATATATATTGGTAATTAAGGTTTAAAAATTATGAAATAGGAGCCTCTAATGATTTTGTGAATTGCAATTGATGTGTATCAAGTAAAATAGAAAGTGTGAACGATTACATGGCTTGATGTTTATTTTAAAGGTCCACATTCGAAAAATTCTCTTTAATACAACATATTTATTCTTTATTTCTTTTATGTCCCGGGCCCAAAATTTAATTATGCATCAAATCACGTAACAATATTGATGTGAACATTGTTTAACAAAGAAGTTTTGCTACATAATATTTATTGACACATCCTGACAATCAAATAAACATTTATATTAAAAATGATTTTAAATAAACCTTTCTATTTTTCTAATGTGCCATGCATATAAGAGCAATCCACTATTGCATTGGAAATACTCTAAACTTCTTATGTAACATACTCTAAATGAGGAGGCAGGCAGGAGAAAAGGGAATGCAAAAGGGAGCGGCTGATGAAGAAGGGAATGGCAGCAACACACACACACAGAGAACTAGGGTTATTACATTTTGAAATTTGTTAATTTGTGAAAAAATCACGAACATATTATGATTTTCAAAATTCGTTGGATGAATTGTTTTTTAAAATAAATTTAACAAAATATTTTTTTCCAATAATATGAATTTCTCGTTTTATGGTTTTTAAGGTTCCCAAATGTATTTCATCTCTTTCCCTTGTGTTAGGATTGAGTATTGGGTGGATTTGGAGTTGGTTTTAAAAAAACTGTCACATCCCCGCTCACTCATATCGTGCCCACCACATTGTGGATTGGGTATTTCGAATCACAGATCAGATCAGATATTGAATTGGTTTATTAGCGAATTTTTCATTTGAATAATATAATTTTTTAAATATAAAGAAAAGAATTTAAATATTTTTTATGCATTTAAATTGTTAAAATAAGATCGATTAATTACATAATCTATCAAATAAAATATAAAGTGAAAAATTCAATTGATAAAAAAAATACTTACTATTTCTATATTTAACTTTATTTGATTCAATAAATAGCAAAGTATAAAGTGAACAATTCAATTGATAAAATTAATATTTACTACTTCTATATTTAACTTTATTTGATTCATTAAATAGCAACTTTAGAAACTTACATAGCAAATATAATGCAATATATTTTTTTCCCCAAATACATAATGCAAAATAATTTAAACTCATATGTTAATTATTCATAAATTTCAATAGAAGATATATCTTTATAATATTTATAAGTCAATATAGTCATTTTTTATTTACGATTTTTAAATTATTAGTGAAATTATAATACTATCCTTAAGTGGGGTGATCGTTCCCACCCCAAACTCACAATGGATTTCATCATTAGAACCATTCTCACCTGTGCCAACGGATTGGATGAAATCTGGAAATATATACAGATTCAATAATCAAAATAAAAATAATAAGCAAAAGAGAATAATTCAGCAAAATAATTTTTTTAAAAAAGGACAATTAGAGCTTTTAAAGTCATCATATTGAAAATAATAGCAAAAAATTGTCACTTTTTGCTGCAAGTATATAAATGAGTATAGAAATATTTTCTGGTAGCCTCATTTCCTCGATGATCTTTGGCACTAGTTCCGGCAATATCATATTCCCGGCGATTGACCAGAAACTAATCGGAAACAAAATATACATCACGAATTTCTGCATTAATTCGTCGGAATCACCATAGACAAATTGAATTCGCAGGAAAAAAGCAGAAACTCTACGAAATAGTTTCTGAAATCGGGAACCTTGTCTTCTCCAGTGAAACTCAACTACAATTTGATGGATGTTGTTCAAAAACTTGACAGAAACCACTTAGAAGCTCAGTGGCGGCCGACTTTATCAGAAACCCGACGAAAAGTCAAAGATCCAGCCTAAAAATCATTGATTACTATGACATCACTCATAAAAAGGCATCGTCCTGCTTTATTAGGGATTCTCCGGCCTTAGATTGCACATGTCACCAGAGGAGATGAGATCGTATACACTCGGACCTCGGGCATCGTCGCCAGTAAGGCATCGTCTCATGAATGGCATCATTCCCATAAGGCATTGTCTTCTATATGCTTCCATAGTCGAAAATAGGCTAATCGGCATTGGTATAAAGTGTCTGACATCACCTGAGTTTGCCCATCCAATGGTTCAGGATCGTTCCGAAATTGCCTTGCCTTGGGATCATCCTAGGATTATCCAACGTTGCGATCGGACTATGAACCTAACATTAAACCAGTATCCGTACGCTAAGAAATATGCTCCGACGGTTGAGAGCATTATCTCCATACCTCCGATATTCCAGGAAGGTGACCGTTGGGGATCATTCTATAAATACCCCAACGGCTCTCTAGAAAAAAGTTAATCATATTCTATCTCTTCTTCTGTTTATTCTTATAATCTTCTCCTATCTATCCTTTACTAACTTAAGCATTAGAGTATTTGCCATCAGGCATCACCTAGTGTTCATTCTGTGCACTATTTTCAATTTCATCCTTAGAGCATCACCTGAGGAGAATCGTTCTAGCGTGATCATGGTTCGTCTTGGGTCTTCTAGTTTGATCCTAAGACATCAATTACGACTGAAACTCATCGGATAAATTTTTCAGTTTCAAGTCGATGCTCGTTTCTATCGATATCCCGTTGACATTCCATTGGTTTTCCAACGGGTTGGGCGGCGTTGTTATTCCTTTGGCTACCCGTGAAGACAATTGGGTGTGTTGCTCCGGGTGGCTAGCCGGATAATACGATTGCGGTGCGTTGTTTTGGTGTTATGCGTTTTTTATTTTATTATTAATTTTTTTTTAAGATGTTCAAAAACATATATATTTTTAACGAGTATCCAATTCAACTTTTTGGCATGTGAGATGAATTGTTTTTAGTTTTAAAATATTAGTCGAATATGCAACAACCCTTGAAATCTACCTTGCGCGCGGATTGGATTTCAATCGGGTCAAATATTCAACCCTATTTGTGGTGGATGAGGTCCAAGCCAGGCAGGAGAAACCAATATAGGCTGGGCCGACAGAAGCCCAATTCCTAACAACTAAGGAACAAACTAGTAATTTAACAAAAATTTTGATGGTAAAACCATAAATTCATATTAATTTCAGGACCTTCTGGAAAATACGGAGAATCCTTCATCGGCCGTCTCGCCTTTCTCTTCTTTATTCACGTTTCCTCTGATTTTTTCCCCTTTCTCCGATTTCCCTCTGGGTTTCTCCATGGCTTTTCCTCAAAACCATTTTCAGCAACACTATCAACCTCAACACCAACAATCCAAGAACTTGAGGTATGTATCGTAAGCTTAATTTTCATTTCCTTCAAAACCCTAAAGCATTCACATTTTTTCATCAAATCCAGTTTAGTTTTAATTGTTTATTTCGATTTTTTTCTCTCTTATGTCCAGGAATTTGTATTCAATCGACGACCTGATTACCCCGTCTGTCGCCTATTATAATCTTGCAAATTTGCAAGATCAGTCGCAAAATCCCTCCTATATTCCCCCTCCATGTAAGTGCTTTTTCTCTTTCATCTTTTTCTTTAAATGTTTTCTTTCTGTGCATGTGTTGTGTTGGATATGATTTTTCTAGTTATGACACATTAGGGTACTTCCTAGAGGATTCTTTGGCACTAAGCTAACTCATATCTTGGTTGAATGAATCCCAATTTGATTATTTAACAGAATCAGTTCAGTTGTTTTCATTTCTCAAGTTTAGCTAGCTTTGCGTTTTGGCTTTACCTTAGACCTATTTGATAAACTCTTGGTATTATGTTGGTATTGGTTTCTTTTCCAGTTCATGTTGCGGGTTTTGCACCGGGTCCTGCTACTGTTGCTGATGGAAGTGATGGGGGTGTTGACTTGCAAGGGAATTATGGGCTGGAACCTAAGAGAAAAAGGTTAAAGGAGCAAGATTTTTTGGAAAATAATTCACAAATTTCATCAGTTGATTTCTTACAACCGCGATCAGTTTCAACTGGGTTAGGGCTATCCCTTGACAATAACCGTGTTTCATCTTCTGGAGACTCCACTTTGATTTCACTTATTGGTGATGAAATTGACCTGGAATTTCAGCGACAGGACGCAGAGATTGATAGATACCTCAAAGTTCAGGTCTGTGCCTAAAGAATTTAATTGCTTGTGAATTGTTACAATACCGGGAGAATAAGTTCCGTACTAGCTTCCATTTTCTGTGTTGCTTTACCTTTTCTTGATTCACACTGGAAGATTGGCTTGTCATTTTTTATTTACACTTGAAGGGTTTACGTTTTTAATGTAGATGAAGTATGTGTCCCTAGTCAACATATTCTGACCCTGGCTGTAGCTTGTATTCTTTGTATATGTATTTAGTTATTCCCTGTGTTCTTATGTTGATGTGTTGAATATGGCAGTTAGTCAGGTACTGGACATTGATAACTTCATACATTGTATTTGGAACTGCTGATAATGCTGTGTTATTTCATCTTGCTACTTTGCCAAACTTTTGTCTTTGTCACGCTTCTGATAATTATGGATTTTTCTGCAAGTTGTTGGTATATATTATTTTTAACTTTAAAAATAAATAAATGAACTTAAGTGTGCATTGTGCACATAGAGATCTGGCATGGTAATTTAAAGAACGAATTTTGGCTTCTAGTAAGTTGACTAGGTTCTTTCCTGATAAACAAGTAGTTAGGTTTGGAAGTTGTCCTGTGCTGTTGTCTTTTAGCGAATTTAGTAGGTGTTTGACTGTGTGGCTGGAAGGTTTTAAAATAGTCAGTGATGTCAGGATAAGAGACGTTACCTCTGATTACTGTTTCTATATTGATTTGTTTAGCCTGGAAGTGATGGCTAATAGGGTGTAAATGCATTTGTTTGTGATGTTTGTATGAGGTCTCTTTTCCTTCAACTCCTTCGGTGCCTCATGTCTTTTTAGCTTCCGACATGGTGGCATTGCCTTATTCGAGGTATTTCTTGTTTTTATGGTAATATAGTATTAAGGACAGTGGGAAGAGCAAATTTAATTATTCTAGTCTAGTCTAGTCTATATGAGATTGCTTGATCCTTCCTCTGCTTGCTTGAAAATTATGGATGCCTATGCTGCGCTTTTATAAGTGCTTCACAGGATAAATTTACTATAGGACAGATTTATGATTGTTGATTTTTACAGTGTGAATTTATTTCTAGTTTATGGATGAATTAGTTAAGCCGTTGCTTCTATTATGCTTCTCTGTTTGATTTCATTCCCCTTATGAATAGTTAGCTTCCATTTCAGCCTTTTCGCTCTTGTTACTTTTGGCACGATCATGAATTCGAGGTCATTAAATATCAATTTGAGTTTTAAAATGTTGTATTTTTACTTCTTTAGAGTGCCAAACCATCTTGAATCTGATATGAAATCTATTGTAAAATCTAGCTAATTTTTTCAAATCTCTTTACTATCTTATGATTTTACAATGCAAAATTTTGTTGAATTAGGCATGAAATCTTATTTTATTAAAATTTAATTGAAATAGCAAAGAATATTTAAAATTTATATGATTATATGGATGTTTAAACAACAAAAGTTCAACTGTCATGGGATTCATATTTGAGGCCCAAGTTTGGTAATTAAGTCATTTGCAGTCTAAATTTGCACACTAAATGCAACTTATCTAACTTATAGAATTTGAAGATGGTTGATTAAAATATGGAAAATGATATAAAAGATTGTAGTTCAGAGGAAGGTGCAAATGACTATTTTTAGTTTTTGTTATATTTGTTTGTAATTTAAGTTATTTTAATATGGGCTTACTATATTTTTTACTTTCTCAATGTTATTTATAAAATCTTATTGTTATACGATGGAATTTCATGAATAATATGGTAATTACAGGTCAACTTTCTATTTTAATAACCTTGCATAAATTTCTGATATCAGTGAATATAGAAATTTGCTACAATCCTCCAAAGAAATGGTTGGCATTTAACTGGAATGCTTGAACTTAAACATACTTGGTAAATTTTTCTCCCATGAATAAACCAACCCTTTTTATGCGTATGGAAAATCATCGTACTATAGTATTAGTGGTGGCTTTGTGTGCCTGGTGAGAAATGCATTGTGACGTTTCATTGTGCAAATTCTTCCTTTATGTATAATTACATAATTTCGTCTTTCCTTCTAATTCTAAATCACCCAGACTTTGCAGGCATTTTTCTGTTGTGTGTGTTTCTCCTTGTGCAGTATTTTGTTATTACTGAACCATATTATTGAACCTCCTCCTCTTTTCTGGTAGGGTGAGAGATTGCGACAAACTATCCTAGAGAAGGTTCAGGCCAACCAACTCCAAACTATTTCACTCGTGGAAAAAAAGGTTATTCAAAAGCTTCGTGAAAAGGAAGCAGAGGTGGAGAGCATTAACAAGAGGAATATGGAGCTTGAAGAAAGAATGGAACAGTTATCTGTGGAAGCTGGCGCCTGGCAGCAGCGTGCAAGGTACAACGAAAATGTGATAAGTGCCCTCAAGTTTAATCTTCAGCAAGTCTACGCTCAAAGTAGAGATAGTAAAGAAGGGTGCGGTGACAGTGAGGTGGATGACACTGCTTCATGCTGTAACGGTCGAGCCATTGATTTTCAGCTGCTTCCAAAGGAGAACAATGACAAAGAACTAATGACTTGTAAGGTTTGCAGAGTGAATGAGGTGTGCATGCTTCTGATACCCTGTAAGCATCTCTGTCTATGTAAAGATTGTGAAAGTAGGATTAGTTTCTGTCCATTGTGTCAGTCTAAGTTTGTCGCCATGGAAGTCTACATGTAATTGATATATAGATGATATAAATACGTATATATATGTATGAAAAGCCAAGTTTAAGCTGAAGTTACATGCATCATTGATATCATTGGATGATGTTGCCTTTGCTTACCTTTTTTTGGTTTTATAGAGCCTTTGTATTTTGGATATTTCTTTGTAAGCTGCATATTTGATGATGCAAATCTTGTATGCCTTGCATATTGTAGTAATTAAGTAAATTGGGTATTCATGCAAGCGGCACAAAATGTAATCTATACTCGAGAAAAAACCAGAAAATTTTATATAGCAGGAGTTTTATTTCCAGATAACGATTGATACGGTCATCAAATAAAATGATGTTGAATTGTCATTTTCTTTTTTGGAGATTGGGGATTGACCATGTCGATTTAGGTCACACAACGTAGTTTATGAAACTCTAGTGCGATCGTATCTCTTCACCTATAGATGTAGAGTGCCTTTGTGAAAAAAATCAAACTCTAGGGTCGAGCAATCATTCATGGAGACGACGTACTGTGGGGCTTTTTTTTCTCCAAAGATACTGTGGGGCTTTTAATAGTTGGTTAGTTGAGTAAGATGTTACTTATGTAACGTGGTGTTGGCAAATTGTTTTATAGCCATATGTTTATAATATGTACTCCTGACTTTTATACAATAATAACTTTTCTTTTTATGTCTTTTTTTTTTATATGTCCGCATCTTCACGTAGTGATGACGTGCTGTCTCTTTTTAATATGCATCTGAATATCTGATCTGAGGGGCTTGTATGATGAAGCCATCTGCTAACAAATTGGGATTTGTATGTCAAATGCTGAATTATTTGTATTTTAATCTTAAGTTAATATTTTTTCCAATTGCCGAAAACTCATTACTCCCATCCTCCTTGTTTATGTTCAATGGTTTGGGTCAAGAGGAACATGGATTTTGAAATGGTCTGGGCGCCCAACTAAAAAATCATGGAAGGTTTGGTAATTGGCATTGGACTATTGGTAATGAATGAAAGGGTGTCATTCATTTTGCAAGTCAAAATCTTATGATCATTTTTAAACTTTTTACAAAATAAAAGTCCTCTTTTTTTTATTTTTTATTATCCTTTCTTGCAACTGATTAGCCCCCAACTTGGCTAGGTGAACTCCAATACTAATGCCTAACCTTAGAAGGGTTAAGTTAATGCATCCTCCCTATCTTAATTACTGAATGGTTGAACTTTGCATATCTTTTTCTCAAAAATATTAATGAGCTTATTGAAAACAAATTGATGGTTAGGGTAAAAGATTAGATTTGCTTCCATGTTCGGCATAACTCGGATGTGAAAGGAAAGAAAAGAAAATTGAAGCAGAAGCTCCGGCGCACTAAAATTAAGTTAAGATAAACATAGCAAATAGACAAGATTAAGAAGAATGTAATTGTGTAATGTTGGTTGAACAGTCATTATCTATATTGACCCACCATGTTCTGAGGAGCTTACACTTGAAGCTCTTGAAAAATATAATTACTAAACAACAAGGAAATAATGATAAAAATGTTGAAAAGTAAAAATAAGAAAGAATTACAAGGCTTGGGAAGCAAGTCTTTAATAAAATTATGGCTAATGGTGAGTGAGTGTATAGAAATACAAATAGAAAAGAAGATAGATGAACCCTTTTTTCTAATCATGCCTTGGAAAGTGATGACACAGAGGAAAGTGAATATGCTTCTCTCATCATTATAACTCTCTCTTATTATTATTAGGATTATTAGTACTAATAATAATAATTATTCCACCTCCACTTCCACTTCCACCGCATACCCTAGCCGATCTCAGTCATGTCACCTCCACCTTTTCTTTTTTCCTTTTCTTTATCTTTTTTGTTGGATGAAAATGTAGATTTTAGAAATGAACATTCAAAATAATGGAAGATTAACTTTACTACTACTACTACTACTACTGGTATAGGCTTCAATCATCCAACCCCTCTCCTTATTCCCTATAAAGCTGTTTCTTTTCTTTTCTTTTCCTTTCTTCTTTCACTAATTGTGGGGTTGTATGGAGGTATCATATCTCTGTTGCCTTACCTCCACTTTGTTTTCTCTTTTTTCCTTTCTTTCTTTCTTTCTTTAATTTCCTCTCTCTCTTTTTTTTTTTTTATAATGTTTTTCTGTTTTCTTTCTTTTTGAAGTTCAATATATTATTATTATTATTATTCTCTTACAGCAGTCAAAGTTATTCCCATTTTTGAACTGAACATGCATCTTGTTTATGTTTATCTATTTTACTTGCTCAGTTGCAACTTGCAAGAAGGGGTCCCCTGTTTTTGTTTACATTTATCACATTTTGTATCTTCAGATGTTGTCTTATTTACTTCCCTTCTCTTTAAAATTGGCCAATTAATTTAACTTTTTTTTAATTAAAATTAGCATGTGCTTTACTAGACCAATCACACCTATTTGTTTAGGGTGTGGGATAATTATTTAATTAGATTGCTATTCTATCAAATCTTTACTTTTTTTTTATTAATAAAATTAGTTGCTTTAGAACTGGTTAGTTATTTTAAGAATCGTCAATTTAAATAGTTTAAATATCTTTTTTTTTAAAATATAAATAAGGGAAGGGATGGTTGATCTCTTAAAAATATATATCAAATTAACGACAATATGTGACAGAAGAATGCAACCTACGTTTTCTTTTTTGGTTAATGTTTCACATAATTAGGGACATTGAAGCTCCCAAATTTTGGAATTAGGAAATCTCAATAGGATGCTAAGATCTAATTAAGTTTCAATTGCACACAACATATGTGATATAGCAATAAGCAAGTGTCCCAATTGCGCATGGAGTGACGAGAAAGCACTATAGTATCAAGTCTTATCTGAAATATTTAAAATTAAAATTAAACAAAGCTGGCTAATTGAATTTTCCCTATTGGTTTCACTTTTTGGCAACAGTGAGTGGTCCTTCTATCTATCTATATACAGCAACCAAATCAAAGTAGTGTTTATATACTATTAAATAAATACTAGTATAAACAAACCTCTTTATCAAACAATCTCATTCCCCAAACCAAATCGTTTCTCTGAAAAGAGTAATACTACTCGTATCAATTATAATAAGTTCTCTTTCTTCTCCACTCATGCACTCACTCTAATAATTACTAATTAGTAGTGACAAATATATTGCGTGCACTAATTTTATTTCTTTCTACGCTTTTGCAAAATATTTGTTTATAAAATTTTAAAAAAGTTATAAAAACTTCAAATTTAAAGTTAAGAGGCTAATATTTTCTAAAATATTGTATAAATGTTCAAAAATTATGTTTCCAAATGTCACAAAATATTATATTTAATATTTCGATTAATCAAAATACTAAAAACTATATAAAAAGTTATTACTAAATATATTTTTAAATGATTTGTAAATTATGCAAAAAGGAGACTGCTTCTCTTTTAATAACGAGTTCTTTTTATGGTAAAAAAAAAAAAAAAACGTAGTTTTTTACTCCACGTGTGCTATACGTATATATTCATCGTTAATTTGTTTTAAATATCTTTAAAGTGTTTTTTTAAATTATTTATTTGTTAAGCATATGTATCACTAATTCTTGAGATAAAAGCGAATATAAAATTAGTATTCATTATATTTTCTAAGATTTTATGTATGTATTTAATTTTATTAATTTATATGTTTTTAAAATTTTAAGTTTTCGAATATAAAATTAAATTAAAATAGTATTATACATTAGAACCTATTTTTAATATATTACATTTAAATTTAAAACAAAAATTACTATATTCAAGTATATATATTTTATAAATAATAATGAATTTTAAAAAATTATGAAAAAATTTAATTTGCTTTTTATGATAATATTTCATGATAAAAATAATTTTAGTTTATTCTTATTTGTTCTTTTATTGTAATTCAAATTACAATGATACGTTAATTATTAATGATTTTATAACGAATTTATAACATTTTTATTCAAATAAAAATATATTAATTTTTAATACTAGAAATTAAAAATTATAATTACCAATAAAATAGAATTTATTTTTGATAAAATCTAATCGAATAATTTTTAAAATAAAAAACAATTTAAATTTAATTGAATATTATAAATAATAATGAAAATAATATTTTAAATAGAATTTAATTTGAATAATTTATTATTATTTTCTAATAATCTAAATTTTGGTAGGAAAAAGTAATTAATATAGTAGTATTTATTAATGCATGCATAAATTTATTTATTGGTATTTGATTATAATAAAAATTTTAGTGAGTTAAATTAATTAATTAAATTTATAATAAAAATAATATTTTTAATAGATTAAAATCTATATTTATTTATATTTGATTAAAAATTTTAATTATTATTATTTTAATATTCTTCATAATTTAGTAATTACATATATTAACATAAAGTTTATTTTATTATTCAAAAAAATTAATTTTATGGGAATGTTTTAGAAAGAACAATTCTCTCATCCTCTTGTTCGGATATATAGATTTTTTAAAAACCTATAAATAGATAGATATAATCTTTAAATTGTTAACGACTGTGAGCGTATAATGATTTAAATTGAATCTTGTCATTCACATATTGCATATAATAAGTGATAAGACTAATCATATGATATTTGATTAGCAACTTCCTATTATGAATTTGCCTTTTTTTTTTTCCTATATATAGTACGAAAAATGATTGATGCTCATATTTATGTTTAAGTTAAATATTTATCGATTTGCTTTTTCTAAAATAAATTTAAAAGAATAATTAAAAAATATTATAACATTTAAAAGTATTTAAAATATCCATGTTGGTCTTTAAGGAATTAAGATTAATATTAATCACGAGATTTATTATCATTTTTTGCATGTATCTGAAAATTTAAAACAGGTGTAAATCCTTAAAAAAAAGGGAAAAAGGGAAAGGACACAGGGGCCTGTCTTATTATAAAGGGGTACTATCTTCTTTGATGCGCACTATATTATTATTATTATTATTATTATTGTGTCATATTATTCCTGAAGTGAAGGAGAAAGAAAATATTGAAGGGAAAAAAAAAAACTAAGAAAATATTGAAGGGAAAAAAAAATAAGGGGAATTATGAATTTACAGAAATAGAGGGGGGTAAAAAAGAGGCGCGTGAATGATGAAATTAATGAAAATAAAACAGTAAAAAAGAATAAAAACAAAGTGGGGAGCGGAAATGTAGTTATGGAGAAATACAAATATAAACAGTAGAATCAGATCATTCAAAAAGCTTTTTGCTTGACATGATTGACCAGCCAAAAAAGGCTTTCCTCAGTGGATTATTAGGTGGCAATAATATATGTATGATTATAAGAATATCCTATATATAACAAAAATAATAATATAGTATACATATAAATTTAAATTATAGAGATGAAAACTGGACTGCCTGGATCAACCCAACACACCAAATGATTTCCACAAAAATGCATTTCCCTAGACTCTCATTCATCCATCGCCATCCGATCAATTATTTGCTAATTTACTTACATCGAATTTCGGTGAAACTAAAGAATCTAGCAAGTACTAATTTTAATATTATTAAGTTCAAATAATAATAATAATAATAATTGGCGTAATGTATATTTTGCCCCTAACTTTTGGCCAAAAAATTATTTGACTTTTTTACGTTTGCAAAGAATCACTTTGATCAATGTTCTTTATATAACTGATACATTTTAGTCCTTGGCCAGATTGAAAAAAAAATCATGTGTCACACACGAGCTATGACATGACATAAATCAATAACCATGTGGGTCAGAAATTCTACACAATGACAAAATAGGCCCCACATGAATTATTAATATTGAGAGGAAGAAGAAGGCTTCTGTTGAGTTTATTCTTTCATTCGAAAAAAAGGGAATGCGAAAAGGTTTGTACTGTGTAAATAAATTGAAATTACTATTTTGTTATATTTAACAGTCAGTTTAAGAGAAGCAAAATGGCTTCTAAAATAGTTAATTTGAAGTGGAATCACAGAGGAGTTCTACTTACAGAACCTTACATGAAGTACGTAGAGGGTATGACTGCATATCAAAGAAATATGGACATTGATTTAATGTCATACTTTGAGTTGATTAGATGGGCTAAGGAAGTGGATGAAGATGAATGTAAATTAAAAGTGGAGAGAATTTTGAAAAAGTGTGCTGTTGGTGTTGAGGAATTGAAGGATGATATAGATGTTGCATTGGCTGTGGATTTATTGGAGGATGAAGGGTTGTTAGAGCTAATGGTGGACCATGAGGACAGTGTGGGTCAAGTCCTACAAACTGATGCTAATGCTGGCAGACCTGCTATTTATCTACAAGATAAGGGCAAAAAAGTAACTTCAGAAGTTTATGAAGGAAGCCCTAATTTATATGGTGCAATTAAAGGTGTTGGGCTTTAGAATATTGTTTATAGTAGCAACAGCAGTGAGGAAGAATCTGAAATTGATAAAGATTATGAGAACAAGTCATCAAGTGAAGGTGAAGACTATGGTCATTCTAAACAATCTGATTGTAATAAGGAACTCTTAGAATAAAAACAAATAGTAAAAACATATAAAAGAAAGACAAGAGTAACTAAAAAAGATGAAAGCAATCATGTTGTGTTAGGAGAAACTGGCACTAATGAAGGGTTTAAAAGTGAAGATCATTTAAATGAAAGATTTAGAATAGCAGCTGTTGGTGGTGAGGTTTACAATAATAGCTCTGAACCAAACAATAGGGTAGTAAGTGGTGATATAGAGAGAGGTGAAGAAGTTAATGGAGGTGAAAGGAATATGCATTATGATCTAACATTTGCTATTTCTTATTGGGAGCTTGATATGATTTTTGAGAATGTTAATCAGTTTAGAGAAGCAATTAGGAAGTATTCTATTTATAGAGGTGTCCATATTGACTATAAGGCCAAATGACACAATAAGAGTGAGAGCCAAGTGTAGGGAAGATTGCCCATCGCTACTGTATGGTGAATTGGAGAAAGGTACTCAAAATTTTGTCATCAAGACTTACAACCCTATTCGTAGGTATACTTGGACTAACAAGAATAGAGCTTGTAACCATAAGTTTATAGCAAGATATTACAAAGAAACAATCATATCTCAGCCAAGTATTAAGGCTTCAGAGATTTGAAATCTTTGTGAAAAGAAGCTTCATATTTATGTTGGCAAAACAATAGTTAGGAGGCTAAACACAAAGTATTAAAAGAGATAATGAACAATTATGTTAATGAGTTTGTAAAGATACACTACTATTATAAAGAGATTGTGAGATCTAATCCTGGATTTACTTGTTTTGCTAAGTGTACAAGAATATATGATGAACTGTAAGCTTTTAAAAAAAAAATGTATATGTGATTAGGAGCCCTTATGCAAGGTTTTCTAGTAGGCTGCATACCAATATTTTGTAACACCCCAAATCCGCCTTACGAATAAGACAAACTGAGGTGTCACATGTGTCCTTCAACGGTACTCAAAACTTAATTTTTTATTTAATTTATTAATTACATCACCCCATTACGTCACAATAATTTATTTTACAGTAATTCAAAAAATTCTTTACAATATTCTCAGTATATGCCACGCTAATGCTTTGTCAGATTCAGTTGGCACTCCGCTCTACTGGTTCTTTCTTGACTTCTACTTCTGGCACCTACAAGTTAGCAAAAACTAACTTGCTAAGCATTTCGCTTAGTGGATACTTTACACAAACATTTCAGATATTACATAACAAGAGTTCACGTCAATATAAATATCAGGTAGTGCACAACATAGCATTGTAACACGATATAGCATTTATTCACAGTAAGTTGAATAAAGGTAAAGTATCAAACCTGTCTTATCGCGTCAGTAGTGCATCTTTCTTATGCTCCTTCGTCTCGACTCTATCCCGTCGTCAGCTTCAAAGTGGACGGATCGTGGCCGGAGATCACCGGAAAATTAAGAAATCCAATTGGCCATTTATACACGAGTCTCGATCCAGCTATAGATCGGCAACAAGGCATACATCATCGGAAAGCTCATGTTGAGAGGATTCCATATCAGTCCTCAAAACCACCGTCCGATCATCAAAGCAGCCGGGATCTACATCGAAAGCTTTTGGCCGCCATTGCTCGTCAGTCACCGGTAACTGTGTTTTCAAGCGGTAAGGCCTACGTAAAAAAAAAGCCCTTGAAGAGAGGAGTTGGCCAGTGGCCTTAGATCTTCCATCGGACGTTGGAGCACGCCGGAAAATCGATCCGAAGTTGACGGTGAATAGTGACGCTACACTACCGCCGGATCTGCTTTCCCCGATTTCGGCTACCTCCGAGATAATATCACCGCGGTGTCTACCTTTCCTGACTCGCCGGTGAATGCCCTTCATCGCGGTGGGGCCCGTTGGCCAGACAGGCTGGCGGCGGCGGCAGCAGCTTGGTCGACAGCCTCATCTCTCTCTTTCCTTTTCTTCTTTCTTTCCTTTCTCTTCTCCGTTTCTATTTCTTCCTTTTTTTGTTTTGTTTTTTTGTTCTTTCCTTCTTCTTTTTTTTCTTTTTCATCAATTATTATTATTATTATTCTAATCAATTTCTACACATTTCATACTCCACATAATATTCAATTATTATTTCAAATTCAAATAAAGTATCTACTACTATAATTTCTTTTTAATCCCTTAATTTAATTTCACTTCGATGAATTACCGTTATCGACATAAATAAAATACCTGATTTGATGTTCCTCTACAATATCCGCCTTTCAAAACTTATCTAAATAATTTATTTAAAAAACTAAAAAATTCATTTTAAAGCTTACTCACATATTTAGGTGTACTGTATTTTAAGTTTTGGGAAATCTGGGTATTACATATTTAGACTTGATGGTTTTTCTTGAAGGGACTAGTAGAAGGGTAGCTACTTGTTGTAGTTGGCAGAGATACCAACAACCAAAGGTTTCCCATATATTGGGCAGTTCTTGACATTAAGAACATCAAGAACTAGATTTGGTTTCTTTCTCAAATAAAAAAAGACTTAGACATCACTATTGGCTTGGGTTGGACTGTTATAACTGATATACAAAAGGCTATAATATATTTTAGCTGTTAGTTGTTTACTTGCTTATTTTATTATAGGGGTTGGATAGGGCAATTAATGAAGAATTTCCTGAAGTTGAACATCTTATGTGTGTTAGGCATATATGGTCTAACTGGAGGAAGAAATGACCAGGAGGAGAATGGAGGAAAAATTTTGGAAAGTTGCAAATGCAGCATTTGAAGTTTAGCTGAAGGATAAACTAGATGAAATGAGTAAGCTTGGGAATGAAATTGTTATCGACCTTTAGTATTACAATGTCCATTTGTGGGGTAAGGTATGACGCAATTGAAAACAACATGAGTGAGACATTCAATGATTGGATATTGAATGCAAGAATGATGTCAATTATCAGCATGTGTGAGGAGATAAGGATAAAATTGATGGAAAGGATTATAGTAATGAGGGAATTTGTTAATACATGGATATGTGAATACTTTCTTGTTGCTATCCAGAAGTTGGAGAGAAACAAGTTGTTGGCAATGAAATGTCACCCAATATGGAATTATGACAATGGCTTTGAGATTATTGATGGAATGTACCAGCATAATGTAGATTTGAGGGCTATGATTGGTACTTGTAGGTTATGGAAATCAAAGAGAATTCCATGTGCACATACAGTTTGTGCCATGTACCATAAAAAGATAAATCCTGAAGAGTTTATTGCTTTTTGGTACCAGAAAAGTACATATCTAAAGGATTATCAATACAACTTACAACCTGTTAAAGGTTTGAAGTTGTTAAAGGTTTGCCAGGCGTACTGTCACCTGAGATTGAGAAGAAAAAGCTAGGCAGACTAAAGATAACAAAAAGAAAAGATAAAGATTCACCTAGAAAGAAAATTGAATACATGTGGTCTTTGTAAACAACTAGGGCATAACAAAAAAGGATGCCTTATAAAATCACAACAGGTTAATGTTTACTTTGTTTCATTATTTTGTTTTAAGTGTTTCATGCATTTTAGTTGTTTATTAATGAAAACTAAACATATACAAGGATAGAGACAACAGCCAGTTTGTAGTTCCAGCAAAGGTAACATAACAACCAGTGTTACCACCCTAGCAGTTAATGTTACTACTCTAACTGTTCAAGGCAACATAGTAAGTTCCAGCAGAGGCAAAAGGGCTGCAAGTAATCAGAATATTGCTCCTAAACACAAGAGATAATATTTTCTAAAGGGTAAAGGGCTAATGTTTGATAATAGGATAGAAAGGTTTACATACCATGTAAGTCAAATGGTTTAAATTCCTAAGTTAAGTAAATTAGTTTTATATTTGTGCTTTTCAATGAATTGGTTTAAATTATTGCTATTGAGTAAATGGGTTTAAATTAATGATTTTGAGTGAATTGGTTTCAATATCTTTAGTTACAGGTTTGATATGAATTTTTTGCATATTTATTGGTAATCATCTTTGGAGCTTCCTGCTAAAGCAATATTGACTAATCCAAACATCAAAAGTTCTACTGTGCTCACTGGTGATTTTTGGTATAAAGTAGCAACAGGTTTGAAGTAGCATAGTAAAGCTGCAGTTACTGTTAGACATGTTGAACAACAAAGGCAATAAAAACAATCTCAGCAGCAAAGTCAAGCTCATTTGAGAATGCAGCAGCATATCAGAGGTTCTCACAACTTGCCATCATAGAGAAGCAACAATTTTGATGGCATTTAGAGTTATTATTAGGAGAAGCATACTATGTTATATTAATTTTTGTTCAGCAATTGATCTCTTTATATTGGTATTTTGGTTAACTTTCAGTTTGAATTAAAGTCAACAATACATTATGATATTTTATAAGAGATATAATTGCTCAAAAATTTTTTAATTTCTAAGTCTTTATTTGGACAAATGGAAATTCTATTTTGAGAATGTATTGTCAGTGCAAGTGTTTATTAGCACTATCATAATTTACAGGTTCAAAGTTTATTGAAATTATAGGCGAAATGCTACTGAAATTTTCATTAAAATAAGGATTTCATCCTAAATATATCACAGATTCATCTTTACCAAAATATGCAGCAAAAATTTACCAAAAGTACTGTTGAAACTTTCAACAAATATGCTACAAAATTTGCTTAAAAATTATAGTAAAAATAGTGCAATTTCAGACCACAAAGTAATACCAAAAGAACTGATGTTTCCGGGGTTCAATGTGGGAAACTGTAGGAGTTGTGGTTCACCTTGAAGGAGCTGATGGCTATGTCTGGTTGGTTGGATCCTGAAAAAAAAAAGGAGAGGGCAAGGGACTGCCGTAGCAAGTACTCCGATGCTTAAGTCAGTCTATGGGTCAGTTGGTATAAAGAAATAATAATAAAGAAGAGAATTCAGTCCCTAGAATAATAGATCTTTGAGGTATTTATAGTAAAGGATTTAAGAGCATCTTACACGTGAAACCCCTGTAATGACAACTCACCTGTAATGATATATATATACTTTAAGGCCCATGCTTATCAAAGTACGAGTTGCTTATCTGTCTATCCCTGTCAGAGTATGGGTTTTATGTCTGCTTGTCTACACCATAAATGTGATTAGGAAATGCCCGTCTGGAATGGACCTCGAGTGATGGATCGGTACCGATCTGAGTCCCAGGTGCCGATCAATCCGTCTGGGGGTCAGTCATCAAGTGCTGACCTCCAGATCCCAACTAATGGGCTGGGTTCAGATCGGTTCTGGGCCTTCGTTAGGCCCAGACAAAGGGGGTCTAGCCACAAGGTTCTTCTAACCTTGGTTCCTATAGGTGCTATATCATCAAGAACATTCCTTTTTCATTTCAAAGCAGTTAAATACAAAAACAAGGAATTCAACTATTTCATTGCTAAGGAGCTTACAGAACTTTTATAATAACAGACCCTACTTTCTACCAATGAGACTAACGCAACTGCTACTAATCCAACACAAACAACAATTAAAACCCTGTTTATAGCCTTCAAAACTTCAATTTCTACAATTTTCTTCTTCTAACTTCGGATAATAAGCTTCAAAGTATTTTGCATGTACATTGGGAGTCGTCCTTCGATTCATTGAAAGAAGTCACAATGCTCCAGAAAAGTCTACAATATAAATTTAACCCATTTTCTCAAATTTAGCTGAAAATTGAAAAATCAAACAAAAGAGAGAATTTCAAAGTCTTAAAGTACTAATTGAAACTTAACACATATTTCATGCATCCAAAAAATGGTGTCCTAGGTCCAAATCAATGTATGAAATCTTCATCGAAGCAAATTTATTGCATTTGGACAGAGGAATTATGAAATCTTCAGGAATACCAAGATTTTCCATAACCGAGATCTAATTTTCATTCAATGGGGCTCTCAAACACTAAAATCGAGTTGTTCAAAAGGAATTGAAATGAAAATTTCAAAAGGAATAGAAGAAAGGTGCAAAGGAAGAATAACTTTTTTTTTTATATTAAGGTTTATAATTCGCTGTGGTCAATTTTCTCCCTTTTATTTCCTTACTTTTTTTCCCATATTGTATTTAATAATCATACATAGCACCCTTTATGCGCTCAGTAATATTTGTCACCACTCTCATAGAATGCAGCATGGCCAATAACTGAAAGGTGTCGATTATATAAAAGTAAGTGATCAAAGTGACTCCCTACAAAGATAATAGAGTTAAATGATTTTTTGGCAAAAAATTGGAGGCAAAATATGCATTAGGCCAATAATAATTAGGCATCATATGTAGTGAAAAGAAAAGAAAAAAAAAAAGAGAACTTTAATCGCCTGCTACGTAGCCTTAAGAAGTGGGTATGCATGAAATGATGGCGAAGATGAATAATGGAGGGTCCCAATTTAAGCCTTTTGATCATCACAAAGGAATCCCTTGGATTGAGGGGTACTTACTTCTTGTTGTAATTAGCAGCAGCCTTCAAAATTCGTGGGGCCTTTTTTTTTTTTTTTTACTTTTATGTAGGTTAAACAAAAATTAATTTTTTACTAATTTATAAAATAATTTGGGTCTTGTAATCAATTATCCATATTATGTACCATTATTTGGTAGGTTTAGCTTTTTATTTGAAACTTATGGTTATTGGGACTCAAAGTTTAGATTATTAATGTTTTTGTTAGTGATAAATTCCTATACTAATTTGCTTTGGTTAATGTAAACTAATTGTTTTAGATTCCCCTAATACCAATATATCGGGACACAAGAGCTCGAGTCAAGAAGATGTATTACTCTAACTATTAGAGTTGCTAAACTTTTAATAAATATCATAATATAACACATGCTAACTAATTATTAATTGTAGAAAAATGTAATAATCAACAAAATTATTGGGTGGCATGAAACAAGCAAATGAAAAGCTTCATTACTCATTCAACCATAACATCATTAGAAATAATGAACAATAATAACAACAATTACAAATTTGTATAAAAGAAAAAAAACATTCCTTTTAACGTGTTTCAGCCACAATGTGAAAAGAAGAGAATAGGAAGAGAAGAAGAAGAAGATTTAGTAGAAGAAAGAAGTGAAAAGAACACACACATAAAAAAGAAAGTGACGTGCATGTGATGGAACAGCCTTTGTGTTCCCCTCAATATCCTATGAGTTCTAATTAATCACTATATATATATATAATTTCGGGGGGGAAAAACCCACCAATTGTAAGTTTAAGTGTCTTTTTTGACAATTGGGGTCTCAAAAAAAGAACACTTTTTTTTTAGGTAATGATGTTTAGGTCGTAAAATAGTTGTTTTAGTGTAGTTAAGTAGTAACAAAAACAAATTAAAAAATGGACCCATCTTTTGATCATCATCATCATCAATAGCACCGACTAAAAGCATGTCATTAGTGGAATCCATAGGCCCCATGCAATTTCAACATCAACGTTGATCTGATGTTTGCACTTTGATCCGTAGAATATACAAAAACTATATTAGACACGATTGTAGAATCTTTTTCATGTAGAAGTTGGATCAACGTCTTTTAACAAAGGAGAATAAAAGGAGGAAGAAAGAAAGAAAGAAAGAAAGAAAAAGGATATATACCTCTCTCTTCCCTTCTTTTAATGTAACTCTAAAGCTTGTAAAAATGAGCTTTTCTTTTTTATTTGGAGTATACATAAAAATATTGTTTTTACGTATAGAATTGGAATTTAGAAACCCTTTTGGAATTGGACCTTGCTAAAGCTATTAGTTGTTTCAAAGGAAGCTGCTTTTTAAACGTCTTTTTTTTCTTCTTTGGTTTAAAAATATAGCTTTTGCATGCAAATCAAATCCATCTTATTCTAAACTATTCATAATTTAATTTTCATTAATTTGTATGCATTAGATTCCTTTCAATTAAAACAACTCCCTTTACTTCACATTTGGGACAATGTGCCTTTTTTTTTTTTTTTGAACAAATTCTATTTACGTTGTTGTCTATTATTTCAATTATTTTGTTGTTTTCAACAACTTTGATAGCATAGAAATTGGTCTCGACAAGGCTTTATAAGTAGTTCTTTGGAATTGTGAAATTTGATGAACCATATAATATGGCCCCAATTGCTTGCAAAATAATTATAACTCCCACTTTCTCTTTTTCATTCTCTTATCCACATAAAGAGTGCTTAATATAACAATTATCAATAAATGTCCTTTGGAAAAATAATAATTATTAATTTAAAAGTATTTTATTTTTCAAATATTTGGTTTTGAAAGATTTTTTGAAATATTTAAAGCGATTAATTTTAAAAAAAAAATGGGTAATTCAAATATTTGATACTTAGCAAATGAACTCTAGTTCAAACAGTTAGAGTAATGCACATTCCTGATATGAAATCAAGGTTTGGAACTTTGATGGCTCCCTAAATTAGCTTTAATTTATTTTTTTAAGAAAGCTTTAATTTGTTAATTTAACTTAATAGGAAATATAATGGAATTTTAACAGGAAATTCTATAATATACATGGTATAATGGGCAAAGCCAATAGAATGAAATGGTAAAAATAATTTAAAATTTTAAAAGTTCATTAATTTGGTGTACGAGATGCCCCATACACCAACCAAGTATAGGGAAAATTTTTTTCTAAAACATAATAATGACACAAGCCAGAATGATAATTAATCAAATTTTATTAGTAGTCATCATTAGTTAAATTTATTATTGTTAATTGAAATTTCTATTAAGTTAGAGTTTATTTTATAAAATAATATAAGCCGATTTGGTAGGTTCACCATCTTAATGTATATGTTTCCAAATCTTTTATCTTTAATTAATGTCAGATTATTCGAGAATGAAGACCAGCTCAGTTGGTAGAGCACTGAAATCATAGAAATTAGGATACCTATGTTAAAAAAAAAAAAGTCAGATTATTCCACACATTAACACACTAATGTTGAACAATTTTATTAAAAAAAGAAAAATAAAACTACAAAAAATTTGTTTAAAATTTTTGACCATATCAATTATGTATTCACTTAATCTTTTAGATAATCTATTTTGTGGGTTTATACAAACATTTATCATTGGAAAAATATATGGTAAGCATCCATCATATGGTCCACATGAATGAAACAAATAAACACAGAAACGGATAGGGGAATAATTACAAAATGATAATTATTCTACAAGAAATTTGGACACACACGATCAAAATCATTAATTAAATTTATGGTGATCACCATGCAATTTTCATAATTACCACTATAATAAGTGATTACTCATTTGATTGAAAGAAGTGATAACTCGTTATATAGACGGCATTCATTATAGTTTTGGAAAATATCACACACTTAAACAAGTAGGAGAATTTATGCGCCTCTCTCTCATTTACTATACCAATTGATTATGATTGCTTCTATAGCTAACAAAACTAATTATACTTTCGAATAAAAATATGTACGTACTTTTAGTTCACATCAATATCTACTCTACTAGTGTTTTTATTTTTAAAATTTTATCGTATCCAATTCTACTTCAATTTATAAAACAAAGGACAAAGAGTGGCTACAATATAGTATATGTAGAATAGAAAGACAAACGGGTACCTTGTCCTGTCCATTAATATTAGTATAGCAAGCAAGTAAATGTGCCATTTCCTCGTGGGATCCATTTCCATATCTCGTGACCCAAACCCACATTCTTTCTTAGACAATAATATTAATTAATACTGCACCTCTTTGGCCTACTTAATCTCATAAATTAACAATTGATTAAGTGAAAATACTATTTAATCAAGGATTAATTAGTAGTAAGATGCTTTTGTGCATGAACTTTACTTGGTTTATCTAGACGTAAAAAAAATATACATATTATGAAGACAAAGATGGTTAAAATACAAGAGATGGGGTCAATAAAACAGACAAAAGAAGAGAAGACAACAGAAGAAAAGAACCTTGTAACTTGTCTTATGGATTACATATTTTGATTCTTTATTTTTCGCTTTTTTTTTATATAAATTAGATAAAAATAAACAAACAAATAAAAAAGGAGTTCTGCTTCTTCACTTTGTCTTCTATATATAATATTAATAATTGGATTCAATTAATTATCAGTAATTAGAAAAACAAATATATGCATGAGAAGTTGTAGTTTTTTTATCCATATTTGCTCTGTGTTTTAAGTTGTCTTTTCTTGAAATCTTCGGTCATGTTTACTCCAATATTATTTAATAGTAGCGTCACGTGAGAGGATAGTATACCGTATACGTGAGTTAAAATGGATCTTAAATTCTAATGTAGTCTTCAATTTCAATCAAACCAAGCCAAACGAATTTGGTCAGTAATTTCAATTCAACAAAATAAGAGGATAACCGGACCAAATTAGATGGGTTTGGTTACCGGTGGCCTAATTAATTCCATAGTAAATTTGGTTTATAAAAAGTGTACGTAATGGTTGAGTTATTTTAAAAATAAAAAAAATAAAAAGGAATAGAATGTTCTTGGCTCTTGAACGGGTAGCTAAAGGCAGGCTAATAAGCGAGCAAGAGAAAAAGCAGGTGGTGGGCTCGCTGGCTGTCTATATATAAGTTGCTGACAACTTGTTGTATGAGAAAAAAGAAGATCAAACCTATCCTTTGGTTTCTAGATTTTCTTTCATGTTCATACACATACTTGTTTGAAGGGCCCCACTTTCTTTATAAATATTTTTGTCCTACTGTACATTCTGAAGCTACAAACAAACAAAGAAAGCTCCATGAATCATGAATTTTACCTTCTTCCTCATTAAAACTGTTTCTTTCTTCTGTATATCATTTTCCATCAGTGTGGTATTGGTAGTAGGGCTCTTTTTTCTATGATTGATTTTTTGGAATTGGACCCACCCTCATTTGAATTCGATTATTAATCTATTTTAATTAACCATGTAAAATTCCCACAAATATGCATGTAACATGAATGAGGCCAGAGAATAGAGAAGGCTGTAATAAATACATATATGTTATGAAAGAAGCAAACAAAACAAGATTCACGAGAATGGTATACGTACACTTCCATCTAAAATATACAAAGACAGCATCCATGTCAGTCGCTGCAAATCTTGCAGAATAAACAGAACAAGGGCTAATTTAATTTTCATTTTCAACTTATAATATAAGAATCAAGAAATTTAGAGCTTTAAAATAAAATTTGATCTGAGAGTTGAATTGAAGAAGAAGAAGAAGAAGAAGAGTACATTTCCTATTATGATTGAACATTGGGACTCGAAGCTGACACTAATGTTTCTTATTTATCAATTTCAAGTTCCTTTGTTAAGCTGATTGCAAAGATATTAAAATAGTGTCACATGCGACCTGGTTTTTTTTATAATTTCAGTCTGTGTGGATGATGGCTATTCTTTACCTAAACAAATAAATATTTTTTATTTTTTCACAAATTAATATTCCTAAAATGGGATTTATTAATCCTTTGGTATTATATATCATAAGGTAATGTACAGGAATTTTAATGTACCATTGAATTTTCACTGCAGCACCAGGACCAGGGGGCCAACTTTCCCCGTTAGTAACCTGTAAATTAACTCATCAGAACATTGCCGTAAATATTTTATTTTATTTTATTTTTTTGAAAATGTAAATATTTGATTTGTTAATGTTATGTTTGGGTTTTCCTTTTTTTTGAAAATGTAAATATTTGATTTGTTAATGTTATGGTTGGTTCATAAAAGAAACCCAAAACTGCTACTCAGGGTGTAAATTATTGTTGATCCTATTTATCACAAAAAGTGTAGAATATAGAGGTCTCGAACTCCTGTCAATCACATTGTCAAAGGAGGATTACTCTCATGCATAGCTCACAATGTTATTCGATCTGTTATGACATTCTTTATTTTAAAAGTGAAAAAGAATCCAAACTGAATTTATGGAGAATAAATTCTTATGATAGACATTATAAATCTAAAAAATGAAGGGTTAAAATAATAATGTTATTAAAATATAATTTGTTCAAATATTTTTGTAAGTTAATTTCTAATTATCCCTATATTGTTTAACACATGATTAATTAGCTTTCAGCATGCATAAAAATTTAACTTTCAACACATTGAAAAAATGATTAAATAGATTTATTCAATATTTGTTACTACATAAAAAATATCTAGGATTCCATTTAAAAAAAAAAAACTAATTATGCTCTTTTATTTCTTCTGCAGCAAAAAATAATAAAAAATAAAAAAAGGAGCAAAAACTTATCCTGGAAAAGGGGAACAGGAGAAATTGTTACCTTGTTTAGTAAAAGACGTTAATTATCAAAATATGATTCAAAAATAAGTAATAATTAATGGAATAATAATCGAAAATCTGTAAAAGAGAGGAATTATGTACAAGTGGGGAACCATGACAGTTTAACTTTGTTTTTCCAATAATGAGAATCAAAATAATCAGTTGAGTATCTATTTGAAATAATTAGTAATGATTTTACCTATTTTTTCACTTTGGACCTCTTTAGTCCCCACCCAATTTACTTTCACTCACCCATTGGATCCCATTTCTACTATTTTCATGCAAAATCTTGTTCAAATTTTGTGCTCATAATAATACATATGGGATTTAAGATCATAATTAATGACTAAATAATTACAAGTAGAGGAATCACAAGTACTGCTAGACCATCCCACATATACAAAACAAAAACAAATATTTTCTTGGGCCATATCACAAGAAAAGAAAGTGAAGGGGGGGAAAAAGCTGTAGATTTTCCAGTTATTCATGGAAACTTTTGAGTCCAATAATTCAATCACCTGAGACACGTCAGCAAAGCAAGAAAGCCGAGCC
This sequence comes from Croton laevigatus, assembly GCA_949640765.1. NCBI lineage: Eukaryota > Viridiplantae > Streptophyta > Magnoliopsida > Malpighiales > Euphorbiaceae > Croton > Croton laevigatus. The sequence continues at coordinate 19,116 of CATIWJ010359230.1, read as the reverse complement.
GATCGAGAAAGAGCCAAAGTTGGAGGCTCAAAGCAAAGGCTAAAGCCTAATTAATTAATTAATATTATCATTATTTTGAAAATATTAAATTAAAAAGGGAAAAAAAAAAAAACGAAACTGTAACGTAGCAGTCAGTAAAGGTAAGAAGTGGGCAGAGAGGATGTCTAGCTACCTATATTGAAGTTTGGAATATATTATGAGTAAGAGGAAAATAAAGTAGAGAAGAAGAAGAAGGTGAAGAAGAAATAGAAATAGAAGAAGAAAAATGTCGTCATTAAGAAGCAGTCCCATCACGTAGTTCGATGTATCCCATAGCTGCTAGAGAGTAATAGAAAACGATCAGGATTCCTAATTGGAGTGTGTGTTTTCTTTTGTAATTTATTACCATTAAACTCCAAAACAATACCTACAAAACTCATTTCTCTTCTAAAATAAGAGTACACTCGTTTGACGTGAACTGAACCCCCCTTCTTTTTCTTATTACGAACACTTTTTATTACCATTATACCCTTTTATATACCCCTATTTCACAATAATATTGTTACTATTATGTTAAGAATGGTTAAAATTTAAAATTAATATTCGCTCTTTACCTATAATAGCTGTTGAGCCAAATTTATAGAGCAATACAATGTGGATTTTACCTAAAAAGAACTACAAGAATAAAAGTTTGATTTTTGTTAGTTTCCAATTTGAAGTAATGTTAAAGACTAATGAAAATGAACATAAATAGTAAAAATTAAATAGAATGAGGAAAAGCAAATGTTGGTTTGCTTTAAACAAGTTGTTATTACGGATAGGTGCAGTATGAGATGGAAGGTGCAATTAAGGATATGTACTGTGTAATAACGTAGAAAAAGATAAGAAAGAAAGAAAAAAAAGAGTATATATAATGGTGAGTTAGTTGACTAAACTAAGACCAGTAGAAGAAGAAGGGAAAAAAAAAAAAAAAGGTAGTAGGAAAGGGGCGAGAATGTCAATTCTCAAATGACATCCTGGTGTGGGTGATTTTAAGTGGGTGTGCGCGGGATCAATGTCAGTAAAGAAGAACAAAAAAGGGTTCACGGGTTTGTCTTGAAAGGCCCTTATTTCACAGTCCTAGACAGACAGACACATATTCTCTCTCACTACATAACCGAGGAGAGGAGGCATATATACATTATTTATTTACAATTATTATTACTATTACTAATCTTCTTCTTCTTAATTTTTAATTAATTTACCTCACCTCCCCAAAAAAGACATACTTAGATTTTTTTTTAAAAAAAAACTTTATAATATAAAAAAATAACTGGACAGTACAGTACACATTAGCACCTTCTTTCTTACTTGTGAAACATTTTTATCCAGCATCCGCACCCTTCATTTTTCACCCTTCTTTCTTGGCGTTACTTACTCAGTCTTCGATTATACCTAAAGCCAAAGGCCGGAGCCCCCCACTGTTTTTCTGTTTCACTACTTTGCTTTGCTTTCTGCAGAAAAATAACACAGCACAGCACTTCGTTTTGATCTTCAATGGCGCTTATGCTAGACAACTGTGAAGGCATTTTACTGTCATTAGACTCCCACAAATCGGTCCCAGCTCCGTTCCTTACTAAAACTTATCAGTTGGTCGATGATCCCACCACTGACCATATAGTTTCTTGGGGTGAAGATGATACTACCTTTGTTGTTTGGCGGCCTCCTGAGTTTGCTAGAGATCTTCTTCCTAACTATTTCAAGCATAATAATTTCTCTAGCTTCGTCCGCCAACTCAACACCTATGTATGTATATTTCTCTTCTTGAGTTTAAAGATTGTTTTCCTTTTCTCTTTGTTGTGTTATCTTGATTTTGATTTTTCGTTTTTGGGTGCTTGTTCTTGGAACTAGGGTTTTAGAAAGATTGTACCTGACAGATGGGAATTTGCGAATGAGTTTTTCAAGAAAGGTGAGAAGCATTTACTCTGCGAAATCCATAGAAGAAAAACAGCTCAGCCACAGGTAGCTATCAATCACCACCATCATCATTCTCCACTCGGTGTTAATGGACCGAGTTTCTTCCCTTTCTCAACCCGAGTTAGCATTTCACCTTCCGAGTCGGACGAACAGCACAATAACAACAATAACTGGTGTGACTCGCCTCCTCTTTCTTCGCCCACAGGAGGACTGCCCAATGCTTCAGTTCTTAATGCTACTGGATATAACACTTCTGTTACTGCCTTATCAGAAGATAATGAAAGATTAAGACGAAGTAACAATATGCTTATGTCTGAGCTTGCTCACATGAGAAAGCTTTATAATGATATTATTTACTTTGTTCAAAACCATGTCAAGCCTGTTGCTCCTAGCAATTCTTATCCTTCTTCTTTACTTCTTTGTGCTCCCACATCAACTACTACAGCTAATCCTTTTGCTTCTAATAATGCCTCTTTAATACAAAAGCCTCTAAATCAGCTTCTTGGATGTTACCCACCTAAGCAAGTTCCTCAAGTTCAAGTTTTAAATTCTCCTACCAACACTTCGCAAAGCTCTTTGACAATTCTTGAAGAACCCAACAATGGTTGCAAAACCAAGTTGTTCGGTGTGCCTTTACAGTCCAAGAAAAGATTGCACCCTGAGTATGCTTCTAATACACGAACAATGGAATCTAGCAAGGCCCGTTTGGTCTTGGAAAAGGATGATTTAGGGTTGAATCTCATGCCTCCATCAACATGTTAGTTCATTTCCTCGAATCCATTTAAAGATCTGAGATTCTCTCTTTTTTTTTTTGGTCCTTTTACCATCTTCAATTAGATTTTAAGATTTTTCTTTCTTGTTCGATTGTCATGTGTGAGCTGATGACTTTGTATATATAATTTTAGCGGCAGGAGAGTGTTGTTCTTCTGTTTTGATTAGAGTGAAATTCAAATCAAGTTTTTTTTTCTTGAGAAAAAATTCACCAACTCCATCTTTTTTTTTTTTTACTCTCTTTGGTGCAATTAATTTATAAATGATCAGATCTTCTGCTGCTTCTTGTTGTTGTTGGTCTTCTTCTTCTTCTCTTTTCTGAATTTGATGTCTGTATGTTTCAGTTACATTAATGTAACAAGTGAAAGAGAACGAGTTAAAATAGAAAGAGGATTGACTCTTGATGCTTTCCTTTTTAGTCATTTTGAAAAAGAAAAAAGCTGTGAAGACTGCTTCATCGGCAAATCTCTCTAGACCTTTCTCTGATTAGCCTCATTAATGAATCATACGTACACCTATGGCTTTCAAATTACTCAAACCAAATTCCCCAATAAAATTTGGAAAAAGTAAAAATTTAAAATAAAAATAAAAGCAGCTAAAACACCAACTTTTGCTATGATTATATTTTGTTTCTCTAAATCTTATAATTATTTGGTATTAATATTCCATTAATGTTATGATTATTATATATGATTATCCCTATTATTGTCAAAAAAGAAATGATCATGCTGTTATTTAGAAAAAGAAGGTCATCATTTCTTTGTTGATGAAGGTTATAATCTCTATTTCTCGTTTCTATGAACTGTCAGTCAAGAGCAAACAGCAAGAGGAAGAGAGTATAAAAAAAATAAGAAAGACATAAGAAGAACAAAAACAAAAAAACAAAAAGATTGGGTTATTCGATGAAAGCGAAATATAAGAAAAAAAAAACTGACTAAAAATGTGGTTTGAAATGTTTCTATCAAGGCTTCTATACTTCTTCTGAGGACCAGAAAACCTTTGCCTTTTCCTACTTTAAGTATCTTCAAGACTCTCTTAAGGTTCCTTCTCATCGTCTTTCCTTTGTACCCTACTCTATGTATTTTAGATACACTATACTCTCTGGACTGAAACTGCTAATTTAAAACAAACCCACTACATTTTGCTAAAAACCCATCTCTTTTCTTGTCTTATTACCCACCATTATTCCTATATAACTGGTAAAGCTTAATTTTGCATTTCTACTTTCTTTTTTAACCTTTTCTTTCTTGGCTTTTGATATATATATGCCTTTCTTTTTTCTGTTACGGAAAATAAAAATTTATTATCCGACGCAGAGGATTCTGAGGAGACAGAGCTGAAAGCAAGTAAAGAAAGCTCCATTTTAAGAGTCTATATATATGTATGTATATAAAAAATGAATAGTTGGAATATGTCGTGCAATGATTTCGTCCCATACGAAAATTTAAAAAAATAAATAAATAAATAAACCCTAACCCTAGTTTTGACAACACTCCGATGGATGCTTCTTTCAAATCCCTTTGTCTTTTTGGGAAGCATCGCACGTGACTTTCGAAATTCACGTGCTGTGTACAAGGATAAGATACGTCTCTACCCAAACAAAGTCACCAACAATTATTTTTTTTATAGAGAATCAGGAGTAGAAGAAGAAGAAGAAGAAGAAGAAGAAGTGATGGGGCATTTCGAAAGTGGATACGGATCACCCGGTAAAAGATGCTTTAAGAGAAGGGCAAAAAATAAATTTTCTTTTTTTTTATTAATTAGAAAAACGAAAGGTGAAAAGAGAGAAATTGGGATTCGTCGTTTTTAGTCTTTTGATCAAAATGCAACTTTTAATTGTTGACATTTTATTTTCTTGATGCACTTTTTTGACAAATTTATAACTCCATTTACAATTTAATTAAGTATAAGGCTGCAACAAATACATTCTTAATTATATATATGCTAACTTAAGAATCTTCAATTTGTTTTCTCTTTTTTGTCCTCATGAGACCCATACCCTACCCTATCCTACTTATTCGTTACACTTAATTAATTATTTTGTTAATTACAGGAAGCCCCATGCATATACAGCTCCAAACAAACTGTCAACAATTAGAAGGGGAAGGAAGATACATTTCACACTCTCTTATAGCTACTTACTATACATGTTCTCGAGGCTACTTTTTCCTGTACCACAGTCATTTTATAAGTATATTTCAATGTAGGTTTAATTTAAACATGATTAGATCTAAAAAAAATTTGATTAATCATAATAATAATTTGGGTAGGAAATGAAATTGGGTTGCACATGGTTTTGTTGTAGGGAAGAAGAAGAGAAGAGTAGATTAGACATAGAGAGGGAGAAGAAATATGTGGACAGAATTGTTTTGTTCCCCATAGATTTTTCAAGTTGTTAATACAATTGAAAAAGTACTTCCCTTAAGACAAAAATAATCATAATTGTTTAATATTTGACATAATCCTTCCAAAGCATATAATTAACACCCAATGACTCATCTATTGTCTTTTTTAATGGTCATGTGAGCTCAGATTTCTGTCCTTTACTATTCCTTCCATATCATAGATTTTCCTTTTTTCAGGAAAAAAAAAATCACTCGCAGTATTTTAATTTATTAATAATAACAATTTAAGAAAATTTTGAAAATAAAAATAAATTATTTATTGTGAAACAATGTTGAGTTGCTGTTTCACAATAAATAATTTATTTTCTTTAAATCTGATATCACATTTAAAGAAAATTCGATAATTAATTTTCACTTATATGATTGGAAAACCCAAAAAAAAAGCAAAAGAATTAAAATCTTTGAAGAGAAAAGCTAAAATAATGAATGAATAATTACTTAGCTATTAATTATTTGCATTGGATTGTGGATATGATAAATACCCACAAGTCGTTTTGCATGATAATCTAATAGAAGTGTGAGATAATGGCTCTAAATATATGTTGTGGTATGCGAAGTTGTGAACAAATGGCCTTAAGGGTCTGATTCCCTGCCCTAAACAAACACACACTCATTTACATAATTTCAAATTTTTCCCTCTCTTCGACGTTACTTGTACTATATCAATTTTTTTTTTTTTTTTTTTGAGCGTTTATAAAAAAATATGCCTCATAATAACTAATATGCTAAATTCTCACTTATTCAATAAATAAAATAATTTAATTATCTATAAAAAAATTTAATATGCTATATTTTATTATCTACTATCATTATTTACCGTGTGAAATTAAAGATTAAAGATGTTTTTGATTCATGTGTAAGCTAAGGTTAAACGAACTAATATGCTCCCTAACATATCAAAGTTCGGCTCATGTTTAAGTCTACTTATTTAGCTAAACAAGCCAAGTTCAAACTCTGTTTATGAACTCATGAATAGTATTGGTTAAATGTTCACTAGCATATTTGCGAGCCCCTGACTAGACAAGCTTACGAGTAGACTCGTTTATAGTATTCACAAATATGTTCATGAATTTCTTTTTGAACAAAGATATTCATGAATTGGAAAATAAAAAAGTCTTACTGAGAAGTATATAAATCATCATAAATATATATAAATCAGTATATATACAAAAAATCAATATGTAAAAATTGATATTTATATACCGGTCACAATATAAATAATGGTTTTATATACTAACCACTATATAAATCATCATAAGTATATAAACACTTATTAAATTATTTATTATTTAAGAGTTTAAATTTAATTATTAATGGAAGGAATAATATATAAATCAGTATGTAAACAACAATAAGTATAATCAAATATTCAATATGTAAAAATTAATATTATGCTAGTTAGGCAAAAATTAAGTTTATATACTGATAAGTATATGAAAATTAATTTTATATATTATTTATTTGGCTAAAAATAATGTTTATATACTAATGAGTATGTAAAAATCAATTTATATACTAATTTATGTACTGACCATTATATAAATAATAAATTTATACATTGATTTATAAAGTAATATCTTCATTTTCTTCACAAGGTCCTTCCATGGCAGATGGATCTGTTTGGTAATTTTTCACAAATTTTGTTCCGGCAACCAAATCAGACAAGTAAATATATCAAATTAAAAATCTTGATAATATGATCTCAAATCTATCATATGATCACCGTAAAATGATGATAAAATCAAACAAAAAATTTGATACCCAAATTAAAACAGGTCGTCAGAAAAATGGTAACCATATCCAACAAGCTATATATTAAATCGAAGAGGGACGAGAGAAGTCGGTTGGTAGTGCCGGACTCGTCGATTGACTGCACCACTAGCTGTGGGGATGAAGTTAAATTGACAGTGATGGAAAGTTGCAACAACACTGCACCTTCACAAAAATGTTTTTAAATTTTTTATTATTATTTTTATTTAATAAAAAATTAAAATTGAATAAAAATTAAAAAGGTTATAACAGTAATTGCATTGAAAAATCAACTATTTGTTTAATTTATGAAGCATTTGCTTTTTACTACACTCTAAACTTAAAAAAGTGCTACTACTGACATTTCCCTTCTAAAATTTTTGAGGTCTGAGGAAACAGTCTCAACAATTAAATAAGTAAAAAAAGAATCTCATTGTCAAAAAAAAAATTGTCAAAAATAGTATCCTAAAGTAAAAACTGATATTTAATTAATTTATTTTAAAAAAAACACTTAATTAATTTATTTAATAAAAAAATAACAAAAATAAAAAACAAGACTCGCACAACTATTATATATTTTTTTATAAAATTATTATATTATTTTTGTACAAATATAAAAAATTCAGATTTATTGTATAATTTTTATACTACTACTATATACGTGTTGTATAATTACTATATGATTATACAATTTTTATATAACTATTGTACATATTTTGTACAACTACAGTAAGTGACATTTTTTGTTAACAAAATAATTGAAAATATTTTTAAAATTTAATAAGCCCCTTTTTTTTTTTTCTCACTTCTGCTGTATGTCTGTTTTTAAAAGTAAAAAAAAGGAGGTTCCAAATTTACCTATTCCCAAAAAAAAATTTTAGGAAGTGAAAACATTTGGTCCGGACTGGGCTATGATTGAAGAAACTTTGGGCTCAAGCTAGGAACAGCCGTTAATGGTAGACGTAGAACGGCTTCGAATGAAATAGCCCACTCGTAAATCGAACGACATCGTTTGCGCATTTGCATCTTTGTCTAATCGTTCAATTCTAAAACCCTAACAAAACCACTTGCAGCCTGGAACCTTAAACTAAAGAGAAAAACCATTGAACTCCAACTTTAAACCACTTTAGAAATGGAAGAATTAGTAATCGCTTCTTCTTCAACCGACGGCGGCATCGGTTGCTGGGACCTCCAAACAGGCGCGGAGCACCTCCGCTATAAATCTTGCGCCTCTCCTTCCCACGGCCTTACCTGCGTTGGCCACCACTTTCTCGCTTCTTCTCAGCTCCGAGATGCCCGCGCTTCTTCCGGCTCCATCCTCTATTGGTCCTGGTCTAAGGTATAATTATCACAAATTGTTCGATATAAATTCCCTACCAAATCATAAAGTTTGATTTAGTTTAATTTGTAGCCTCAAGTGGAGGTCAAGAGCTTCCCGGAGGAGCCAATAAAGCCGCTTGTTGCTAACAGCGAAGGCTCTTATATTGTTGGCGGAGGTTTATCCGGGAATATTTACTTTTGGGAGGTAACTGCGTTAACTCTTTCTCCTTGGAAATGATTTGTGATGTTGAAATTGTGACAATGTTGCTTGTTTCATTTATGGCTGGTGTAGGTTGAAACTGGTAGATTGCTTAAAAAATGGCGTGCTCATTACAGAGCTGTTACGTGCTTGGTGTTTACTGATGATGATTCTTTTCTTATTTCTGGGTCAGAGGATGGATCTGTTAGAGTTTGGTCACTTCTCATGTACTTAACTTTCATTTCTAGCTTTGTTTTTCCTTCACACTCCCCGCCTTCTACCTCTACCACTACCATATTGATTGTTTTTCATATTTTTGGTGTTTATATGAAAACGTTTGATCAATCAGGATGTTTGATGATTATCAAACAGAGCCGGCAAGCCAACTTTATGTGCACAGCTTTTCAGAGCACACTTTGAGTGTAACTGATATTGTGATCGGTTATGGGGGCGGCAATGCAATTATAGTTTCAGCTTCCGAGGATCGAACCTGTAAGGTTTGGTATCCTCTTCCTTTTAGATGATTGCTTCTATATGTTTACTTAGCGTAATTTACTGTTTTGGATTAATAGTTTGGCTGTTCATTCATTTATTTTTACGTGAGGAGAAATTTATTATCATGAGATACCTTTGATTCCAAAGCAGGGAGAAGTGTGTAATAATTAAGACTTAGAATCATGAGATATTCCAGGTTAGTTCATAGGACCTTAGTTTCATAAGAAAAGCTGTATAAACTTTAGAGATATTGAAACGGTCAACATTGCAAATAACATTAAGTTTTCCATGCTTTTCAGTAGTTTGAGAATTTTGTCAAATCATGAAATATAGCTGCTCTGTCATTAGGGTCTGAATTGTAGTTTGAGATTTAAGGTTCCTAAATCTCACAGTTAATCTTCAAATTCTTGCTATTCACCATATACAGTTTGCTTTGTTGTTGTCCCCCTTCACATTCTAAGAAAAAGTTATTGGACTTGTTTTTCCTATAATCTTTACATGATAAATTATGTTTATTTGTTTTCTTGTGATACAGGAATATTCCTACAATTTAATACAACATCTGCATTTCACCTAGTAATATTATTTGCTCCTTGAAATTTGTATTATTATTAATTTTTTTCTGATATTTCTTTTCTTAGGTTTGGAGCTTATCTACGGGGTTATCATTGAGAACTGTTGTATTTCCCTCAATAATTGATGCAATTGTTTTAGACCCCGGTGAACATGTCTTCTATGCTGGCAGTAGGGATGGCAAGATATATATTGCTGCACTTAATGCTGATAGTTCCTCCGGCAAAAGTCATTGGCTGCATGTTATTGGTTCATTATCTAGTCACAGGTTTGTGATTTGTTTTATATTTTCATCTTAATGTAATATTTGTTCTAGCGTATGGTTTGCACCAATACAAAGGTTAGTTCTTCACCATTCTTAACTACATAAACAGTAAATTGGATGGAATTTGGCTATTTGTTGTACCTTTTGGATATGCTATTCAACAGAAGTTAGGTTTATCATCGTCTTTGATGAAGGAGGTTCAATTGTTGTTTGCTTCATTCTATTCTTATTTTGATGGCATATTTGCAAAGCAGCTGGAAAATTTTGATCTTTTACAACAATGGTTCCCTAGTATTTGCTTAATTTCTATTTGCATTTTCAATTTTATGTTAGTAATTCTTGCAGTTTCTGATTTTTTTTTTTTCATGCTTATGCAAAAAAATGCTTCTTTTAAGCAGGATAATGTATCTGCACTTTTTTATTTCCTAAGTTACTTCGTTCATCTTGATCATGGGCAAAGGATAGTTGGACAACAGCATCACTAATTAGAATTAACTGTTGCCAGTGAGGGTAAGGAAGCAACATTTGCCAAACCTGGAGGATAAAAGAAAAGGAAATTGATACAAATTAGATAATAGCGAGGCTTCCCTTGTAGATTGTAACCTCAAATAGTTTTCTGTGACTGCATCTTCTCTATTACGTTAATCTGAAACCATAACATGGATATAACCATGTGCTAAAGTTAGATATTCTAACCACTTCCAAGAAACATTGAAGCTCCTCTCTTACCAAATAGGCTGGTTTACAATCGGCCAAGTCAAATTTCTTTTACTTGTTCCATATCTTCTAATTTTGTTTGAGTTAATTTCATGCTGAAATATTTCAACAACATGAGTTTCCAACTGTTGTTTTGATTGCACACGATTGAATCTTCAAACTATAGAGCTTTGTGGTGTATGATTATGCATAATAAATTTATGGATTGCTTAAACTTGATGCATGATTTGTGTAATGATGTCATTTACTTATATATGGCATTTTACTTTGAACAGTAAACCAGTTACTTGCTTAACACATAGTACGAGTGGAAACTTATTGCTAGCTGGATCAGAGGATGGCATAATTCGCGTTTGGGATCCTAGAAACCATAACATGGTTCGCACATTTAAACATTCAAAAGGTTTTGTTCAAATGGCATGAGTTTGTGTTCCTTTTTATTTACTTTGGCATATTTGTTTTTTGGTCAAATTTCCTTTGGCATATTATTATTTGCTGATTCCAAATTTATATTTTTTATCCTATACTGTAGAATTGGCCGCCTGAAGGAAGAGGTCAACCTTAGTTAGTTATCCCCAATTTTATTATTTGTCCTATTCAATGTTTTATCATTTTTAAATTCCCCTTAATTTTTTGGCTAATATATTTTAAATAATATCTGATTTACACGTTGGTTGCCATGTATATTAACTTGATCAGAGCGGATATTTGAAACAAAAAATTCATATACATGACCTCAGCTAATTTAGGGTTAAGACTTGGTTATATTGTTGTATCCTTTGGAACAGAAAATATCAACTTCTCTGCTTCTAAGCAGTGATCCCTGTTTCTTGTACATGGAAAATAGGCCAGAAGGAATACAAGTGAATGGGAGGAATATTTCCTTTTATTTTCCTCCCATTGAAAGTCTTTACAAACAACATGTAATTAGGAGTTCATTATGATGCAACTTTAAATTAGTATGGTCACCCGTGATCTTAAGCCAATGCATTCCATGGTTATGCTATTTGAAACTAGAAAGTGAGATGAGAAATATTAATCATGACACTCAATATTTTGATGTGTATGTGCCCTCTCAATCCCTAGTTAGTTTCATTATTATATGATTATATTTTAATATGGATTCCAGGTCCTGTGAACAACATTCAAATTGTCAAGCGACCAACTTATCTCAATCCTCAAGCATCCTCAAATGTGCAAGCTTCCTCAAGGAGGCGTGGATCGATGTTACCGCCACCACTGGATAAATACATCAACTCGACAGACAAAGGCATTGGGTGTGATGCAATCATTAGGCTCCAAGATACAGGCAACTATCATTGGGATGTTTCATACCGTAGCTTTGAAGTGCTTCATAATCAAATCAAAGAGCTTCAGGTTAAGTGCTCCTTGGTGTTTTTTCTTTATTGATGTACATCACTAGATCTTATTTCCCTGTAATATTTCCGATAACAGATATTTCACTGAACAAAAAATCCTATAGTTCTGAATGCAATTATGCTAAAGTAATATTTCCATACCCTTCTCTACTTGAAACCCTTTTGCTTGCCTGACATATCTTTTTGCCTCTTTGCAGCAACAGGGTTCTGCTGCTGCCGCTGAAATGGAGATAGAAAGACTAAAGCATGACCACAAACAGTGTCTGCAAATGCTGCAGAAATGGAAGAAAATGTACTACAATTTACATGAATTATGCGTAAATGAAATACTGGAGGAAGATGCAGTGGGAAATACCAATCAAAACACCACCTGAGTTTTAACGAGTTAAGATTTTGGCTGTACATGTATAATTCATCTGTGAGGGAATTGAGCCCCATTGTTATCTTTTTTTTTTTTTTTTGCCTCATTTCTTTGTATTGTCTCATTCATTCAAAGTAATTTTGGAAATTTTCATTTCAGTTCCAATAGAAATTCAGTAAGTTGTAGGGATAATTGGAACTTTCATGGTTTGTGATACATCTCCAATGCAACATCTTCTATTAATTTACGTGTATTATATGATAGAAAATGTGAAGATGAATGTCCATAAGTTAACATTCAATTATAAAATTTATTTCAATGCAGCACTTTTCATTTTATTTTTTATTCTATTTTAAAATTATAATTTAATAAAAAATCAATCAGAAACTAGCATAAATTTAGACATTGTCTGAAAGATAGCCTAAAAATAAAAGGTGGATGTCTCACATCCACAATGCACATTTACATTGTAGAGCAAATTTCTCTATTTTTTTTTATATGTTAATTGGATTAAAACAATCCACGTTATCATCGGTGATGTTTTAATTAGATGGTTATCTTCCGCATTAAAAGCTTTCAAATGTCTTTGCTTTTGACGAGTAGTGAAGCCTTGGATGACGAGAATATCGTTGGCAGGGATAAAGATACCGATATTAAGGCCATTGGAATAACAAATTTCTGCATTGGAATGGGAAAAATCCTTATGGAAATTGATTGGTTTATATAGAAAGCATCATATTCTCGAGTAATCATATACTAGAACGGTAGTATATAATTAGTATTGAGAAGAACATTTGGAGAGGATGTTATAATAAATTAGTGTTACAAACACAGACAGACAGTGGTAACAGAGGAAGAAGAATAAAAAACATGGAGATGAGATGATGTTAAGATTGCGTAAAGTGAAAATAATGGGCCACGAGCCACATCTGAATCTGAGCCCAATATTTACTGGTTCAAGGCAAAAAGCCTAATTTCTGAGATCACCTCTCTATTTTCATGACGCAAACATGAAACACCAATTTTAACTTTCTTTCTTTCTTTCAATTATATTCCATGGAAATACAACAAAAAGGCTGCACTGCACCACACCACCAAATTTCTTTCCATACACTTTCCTTTGAAGAGAAGCGTAGCCAACTCTATTCAGCAAAACACAAACAACCATTGAAGTTTGGCTTTTACTGAGCAATTTTGTAACAGGAAAACGACCCAGTGTGTTGAAAATCAAGTGGAAAGATAAAAACCAAATTAAATAAGGTGGGTCCATTATTTTTTAAAATTATTTTGAGTAAACATTTTTTTTTTAATATGTTTGCTAGTTTCCTTTATTGTAAGGCATGATTTAAATAGTCTAAATTTCGTGAATAATTCTTGTATATTATGGGATTATTTTTAAGGGAGGTGAAGAGTTTTGTGGTTCTTTGAGAATTAGCTGATTCTCATTCATTAATTATCTCTACAATATTGTGTAATATATACATGTATTTGATTTTATATAGTTCTGTATGAGTCCTATCCTTTCTAACTATACGAGTACAAATAATTAGATGGGTAGTAGGGCTGCAAACGAGCTGAGCCGAGTCGAGCACTGGTCTGCTCATGCTCGGCTCATTAATTAAATAAGCATGGATTTTCAGCTTGCGCTCGGTTCATTTATTGTCAATCCGAGCTCAAGCTGAGCTTTTATCAAGCGAACATTGAGTGTCTCGCAAACAGTTCGTCTCATTATACATATTTTTTTGAGCGAGCCGAGCACTAGCCTGTGATTTCTAGTTAGTGCCCGGCTCATTTATTATCAATCCGAGCTCAAGCTGAGATTTTATTGAGCGAACACTGAGTGGCTCATGAGCAGCTTGACTCTTTACAGCCCTAATAGGTAGGTCCGAATATTAAATGTGTAAGTATAAACCCATTTTTAACTTCCATTCTCCGCCTATTCTAGTCGCTTGTATCTTTCATTCTTCTCTATGTCATCTCTCTGCGTCATTCTTCTTCAGAAGGTTATATTTTTTATAAAACTATAGAAATTGTAATGAGTTATTTAAATTTCTTTGCATTCTTGAATTTGATTTCTCCTTTACAAATTGGTTTGATATAAGTTATTCAAAAGAAGTGCCGACGTTGTCAAAAAATTATTCCGATTCCTTGACTGTTTTCTATGTATTGGAAAAAAAAAATTATTGGCTCTATATTAAACAAAATATGAATTGGCATATTTATATTGAACGATGGATGTTTAACGAAACAGATTGTATATACTTTTTCAAAAAATGTTAATTTTTAATGAGTCTGCATGCTGTTCCCGATGAGGATGACGAAAGTGGGAGTAACAAGAATCATAAAATTAAAGATATAATAAAATTAAGAACATATAAAATAATGATAGAAATTAAAAAGAAAGAAAGAAAGGGAAATGTGGGGAAGAGAAGATAAGGTGAAGGTGGTGCAAACTGTGAAGTAAAAACAGAAAGCCAACAAAAAGATCTCTTCTCTCTGGATTCTTTTTTTATCCATTCCAACCTCTGTCTCTTTATTCATGTCTTCCATTTTCATTTTAAAAACAATAAATCTCATTGCATTGCAGACAGAGAGAGAAAAGGGGTAATATAAATTATAATATGAGTGCTTTGAAATCAGGGTTACCTGCTTGCTTTGTGTTTGGTTTTTGCAGAAAAAAACCAAACACTTGTTTCTTTATTTGCTTCTTTTTTCTCTATCTCCTTCTGCAAAAGCTAAATTCTTCTCCCACTTACACTTTTTTTGTTCACCTGTGTTTTATAAAAAGTTTTACAGGTTGTAAAATTAATTGCAAATCCATATATAAAATAAATGTTCTATATTATATGTTTTTTTTTACAGGAATTCAAAACAACATTTAAAAATATAGGAAATTACTATTAATATTAATGGTTTTTTCACTATAAAACGTTAAAAATTAAAAAATATTAAGAAAAATTCATTGGACATACTTTGATATCAGAGCATAACATTGAAAAATAGAGAAAAAGATATTTATTTATTTTTTCAAACTACTGATACGGATGTGGAAGTAGAATTGGATTTCTTGAAGAAAGTTGGATTGTAAGTCGGAATAATTGCGTTGCCGTGATTTCGGCCAAAGTTGGATGTGTGCGATTTAGGAGATTTGTGGGTCTAATTCCATTGGAAACGGGCTAACGATCAAAACACAAGAGCTTCACTCATGACGTCCGTCGCTTTTAGACTAAATTCAATCGTATGAGCCTCCAAATTTTTATTTATGTCTAAACTTTATTATTTCAGGTTTTTATTTTCTTTTAACCTCAAATTAGGATTTTATTATTTTTGCTATTTATATGTAAGTTTGAGACATTAGAGACACAGTTTTTGATGTTTTTAAACAATAATATTATTTTCCCAATTTCATTTTGGATGCCTAATTTGAGTATTCATTTGGAATCAATAGATTTTAAAAGTTATTTGCTGGAATTAATTAACGGATTAAAAGTAGATTTATAAAAACTTGTAAAAAGAATTTACAAAACTGAATTTGATTTGGAAAAACCTAACCCGATTCAGAAATTTTTTTTAGGAAAAAACAAATCCACATTTAATATTTAATTATTGATATGGAAGTTGTCAGTATATTAATATACTATTAATTGTGTAAGGTTGGCATGTACTTACATTACATGGAAGTGGATCCAAATAATCATTCGGCAATTATTGAACTGTCTAATGATTAACTAATTAATAACGTTAATTAATGGTATTAGGGCATAATAATATCATGCAATTACGTGCATGGACGGGACACACCTTAGCATTCCCCTTCGTTTTTGTAACAAGTACTATAATATAAGATTCTAGAATGGGAAATATGAAACGGTCCAGTTAGGCAAATTACTGGAAGCCAAAAACAATTAAAGAGAGTTATCACATTATCAATAAAAGCGTTGTCGTTTTCAATGGCCCTAACCGTAATCCTCTCCGTAGACCCTAGGTGTCTCCTTATCAACGTCTACATCATATCATTATGTGGGGCCCATATCCTTACTTGGCCCACCCCTAGAGAGGATTTCAAATCACTTTACCACCAAACTAGAAATTTCCGTTCGGTTCTATAGCAACATTTCCCAATTTTTATTACTGCTCATTTCAATTCTCTTTGGCGTTTGATATTTTCAACATCTAAACTCATTACAACAAAAGCATTAAAATTAGATTTCGTCTTCCCCAGAGTAACAACTATCAACATAAAATATAAACTAATATTATAAAAAATACTTACAAATGAAAATTTAAGTACCAACAAAGCACAAATATCTTTAAAAGAAAAAGAAATTACAACAGAACAAATCAATTAATTGTTCTCTGGATTTGACCTCCTTGTAAGTTGAAGCAAAATCCCAAAATCTTGTGCTTCTTTGTGGCCAGAATGCACACTTCACTTATAAAGGGTTAAGGCCGACAAATTGAAAAATCATTTGGTTTATGTGTAAATTATATCTAAGTTATTTTTTAAAAAAAAAAATCATTGAAATGCTAGGTTACATAAATAAATAAAAAAATAGGCTACTGCTGGTAAAAAAATAGTCTGGTAGCCAAATATAAAAAAGCTCGAAAAAGTTTTACAAAGTGAAAAGACAAAGGTGGAGAGATATACTATTCTTCCATTCATACTTCAAAAAGTCATAACAGAGAATTAGTAATTTGAGTTTATATATTAGTAATAAATTAATAAATTAATTTTAGTGCCTTAAAAAAAAAAAAAAAAATATATATATATATATATATATATATATATAATAAAAGAGTGTATTTTGATGCATGAAAAAGGAAAGCATCCAAATTCGTAGCATATATATTATGCTCTAACAATGGTAGGGGGGGCGCAGTTGGTGCATTTCACATGGTACATATTGTCATTCTACTAACGGTGCACTACACATGCTATGTATAAATGTAAACTGTCTACATTTAATTATACATATTCACCTTCATCTGAAAATAAATATATTCAATTACGCAAAACAAACCAATCACATTTATTATTTTCCATGTCAAAAAAAAAATAAAAAATCACATTTTTTATTTTCCTCAAAATATAAACCCCATTAAAATAGGAAGTCTCACACACATATATGTGGGAAGGCGTCCAGACCTTTAGTAAGACTAGTAGACAAATATAGTTTTTACATCCTTTATTTCATAAGTCATATAGATGATCTCTTCATGTTTATCAAATAAATTTCCAGTTTGTATGGAAATTATAATCCAAAGTATTGATCAAAATAAAATTAAGAGGTGTTAAAAACATCCCAGATAACGAGTGAGTTACACCGTTTACATATCTCAACACTATTTGTTTCAATAAAGAAAATGACTTCCACTTACAATAAAAAAAAATTAACAAAGGAAAAGAAGAAAGATCAATATAACTGAGGTCATTAATAGTCTGAATATAAAATTAATCATTTCACTCCGATGCTATATAAGACCATCCCTCAATCGTAATCCGCTTCTATTATACTGATAAAAACATAACCCAAGGGATTGACCTGGTGGTGAGGTAAGTCACCAAATATCAAAAAGTTCTGGGTTCAAATCTTGGGGTAACTAAAGATAAAAGAAAAAAAATACTGACAAAAACATGTCCTGGCTTATTATATATGTACGTAAAGCTCGAATCTTTTACGAACAAACACCAATCATAACTTAAAAACAAGGGACAATTCACCATTTGGACACGCTGAAAGATCGAATTTAGAACTACTATCAAACGTCCCCTTTTTTTTTTTTTTTACCAAAACTATCAAAAGTTTGCGCAGCGTAAATTAATTAAATTTGAGAATTACAAAAACACAGGTCGAAAAAAACAGTTGGATCATAAATAGTTAAGCAATAAATGGCGATAAGAAGGTGAAAGGAAGTATCTCCTGCATTTGACTTTGCTGGGCCAATTTGTCAAAAACCATATCTGATCCATCTCGAGAAGCGTTCCGTTTTTAGATGGAGGAGCTTAATTTTACCACATCAAGCAAGAAAGATTATTCTAATAATAAGCTCAACCAATAGGACCACTGCCACGTGTACTCATTAAACGGCGACAGATTAGTGAAGTAATCTCTCATTTAAGGAGATCTGTCGAGATTTCTGACGCCTGTCATGTGAATGTGGGGTTTTTATTTTTCAGAAACAACAGTTGCTGTTGAGTTTTTTATTCCAAAGATTGGGGTTGCTGAGGTCCGTAAATATAGAGAGAGAGTTAAATGAGTGAGGCACCATCAAAACAATCTCAACCCTTCATATGGTAGGGACCCTTTCTCTCATCTCTAGTCTCTCTTCTACTATTTTTAAATCCTTCTTACTTTCCATTTGCGGAAAAATTCAGCCTAATGAACAACTTAATTTGTTTTTATCTTTCAAAAAAAAAAAGGTAATATTTTTCATTCTCAAAACAGTAAATGTTTTTAACTAATGCTAAATTATACTCCCTCCGTTCTTTTTATTTGTTCAAATTCCTTTTTGCACGTGGATTAAGAAAATACATACTTTCTCCATTTTTATCCTAAAATACCCTTATTCTTCTAATCATTACACTACAATTTAAAATACTCAACCAAAAGACATGATGTGACAACACCCACTATCTTAATAAAAAATATAAACACATCTAATAAAATAATCCAACTCACCCACTTCATCTAACCATAAAATGTGCCACGTGTGTCTTGGGCTGTGCATCGATCGGGTTCGGGTTGACCCGACCAAACCCAACCAATCCGAAACCCGAATTTCTTATACAGTATATTTAAACCGAACCGAACCGAACCCGATAACCCGACTAAACCGAACAGTTTCGGTTTGGTTCTGTTCGGTCGGGCCTCGAAATTTTTTGGCCGAAAAACATAGAAAATTATGTGGCCAACTTTTGAAACTTGTGGCCAACTGTCGTGTAAAAA